>JACEGR010001424.1:0-169080 GCA_014170235.1 Listronotus bonariensis
AAATAAATAATAGTTTAAAAAACTAAAAAACACGCTTTTATATGCAACCGAACTAAGAATTTGAAAATAATTTTTCATTACAAAGAGTTTTGTCACTTCAGAATAAAAGCGTGGGGTGCTTAATATATTAAATGTTATAATAATTTTTTTTTGAAATACAAAGCAATATAGCACCCCACGCTTTTATTCTGAAGTGACAAACTCTTTGTAATGAAAAATTATTTTCTAATTCTTTAGTTCGGTTGCATATAAGAGCGTGTTTTTTTAGTTTTTAAACTATTATTTATTTTTCATTTTTAGTTCGATATATCAATTAGTTTTCTGCGGTCATGTGATATTGAAATGTTTCACGAACTATTTCGTAATCTAATCATTTCATTTTAAAGCTTCACTGTTGCATGGGGTTTCAGAACGCAACTACTCCGAACAAGTTTCAGGTTGGTCTGCATGTAACGGGTTTATACCCTTTAACGGGTGTTCTTGTTAACCCCATGATCTTCCTGTCGTTTGCCGAGGGGTTGCGTTCTATGGGTGGACGCACGCTTGTTTAACTAAGGTGTTGCAACCTTATCCCGGTCCCCAACCCGTCGGCAAATGTTGTCAAGTTCGATTATTCAATTGTCTAATCTGGCGCCTCCACCAGAACTGTAACGAATTTTCACTTTTCCGGTTTTCCGAAAATGCCGGGACTAATCGGGATACTGTTTGCAGATTATTGCATTGTCATGGGTCCTTGATACGTGTGCAAAGTTTCAAAGAAATCGAATAGCTGGAAGTTGGTAAAAATTAGGCTCAAAGATTCCGTTACATAGATAGATAGATAGATAGATAGATAGATAGATAGATAGATAGATACAACCAAGCTAATAAAAGCGTGTTAAAAAGGCATTTTTTCTTAAAACTTCACCCTGTATCTTGGAAACAAAGCATTTTTGGACATAGTTTATGTCCTTTTTTAACACCTTTTATTAACTTGGGTTGTAACTATCAATCTGGCTATGTAACGGAATCTTTGAGCCTAATTTTAACCAACTTCCAGCTATTCGATTTCTTTGAAACTTTGCACACGTATTAAGAAACATGACAATGCAATAATCTGCAAACAGTATCCCGTTATCTTTTGGATCGCCAGGAAAAAAATTCCATTATATTATAAAAACAACACCTAGGGTGCCATCTGTTGGCAACATTTCAAACTTTGCTATTAAATGAAGAAGAAATTTTTTAGTTTTTACACAATTTGGTTAGTTGCACCATTGGTGTTCAATTTTTATGAACAATAAAAATATAGGGTTAGTTGCACCATTGGTGTTCAATTTTTATGAACAATAACAGTTAATAAATGCCGTTAACACGCTTTTTTATTAACTTGGGTTGTAACTATCTGGCTATGTAACGGAATCTTTGAGCCTAATTTTAACCAACTTCCAGCTATTCGATTTCTTTGAAACTTTGCACACGTATTAAGGAAACATGACAATGCAATAATCTGCAAACAGTATCCCGTTATCTTTTTGGATCGCGCAGGAAAAAAAATTCCATTATATTATAAAAACAACACCCTAGGTTGCACATCTGTTGGCAACATTTCAAACTTTGCTATTAAATGAAGAAGAAATTTTTAGTGGGTTGCAATATATTGGCAACGGTCCAAACATTGCCTGGATTGCCATCTGTTGGCAAAATTTCAAACTTTGCTACTTAATGAAGAAGAAATTTTTTAGTGAGTTGCAATCTGTTGGAAAAATTTTAAAATTTGCCACTCTTGTTCATTAAAAAATTTTTCGCCATTTTGTCAAGAGTAGCAGAAACTAAAAATGAAAAATAATTAATAGTTTAAAAACTAAAAAACACGCTTTTATATGCAACCGAACTAAAAATTAGAAAATAATTTTTCATTAAAAAAATATTGTCATTTCATAGTAAAAAGCGTGGGGTGATAAATATATTAAATGTTATAATTATTATATTTGCAAATATCTATGATGGAAAAGTTATGAAAAACTAGTAAAATGCACCCCACGCTTTTTACTATGAAATGACAATATTTTTTTTTAATGAAAGATTATTTTCTAATTTTAGTTCGGTTGCATATAAAAGCGTGTTTTTTAGTTTTTTTAAACTATTAATTATTTCGAGCATTCTAAACGTGACAGATTCGCTAAACTTTGATAACTCTATCACAAAAATAGAAAGGCATAGCCATTTACCGTACTCCAACTCTTTTAAAAATAATGATGAAATTCGAATATCAGGGTTAAATCTCCATTTTAGTCGATAGCACCCGAACGGCATGACTTAGGATATTTGTGTTTGCGCAAATCAATTTATGGTCTTTGCGCAAATATCTTACGCATGGCGGCCATTTTGTAAGTCACATGATTTTTGACATATGACAGGTGACAGATGACATTTGACAGATGACATTTATAATTTGACAGATAGTAGGGACCACGCCCTAAATAACGCGTTGTGCATGATTCCTAAATTTTCGCTGACGTCAGAGATTTTAAGATAATAAGCTCCCCGGGGGACGGAGGCCCGTCAACCGGCTATCTCTCCCTACTGAATCAATATTATTAAAAAAACTCTTTTACCTTGAAGATTATTTGGTCTCCTGATATTTTTAAGTATGACGAACGGTTAAAAAAATAAAAGTCATTTTGATGCATGTCAAAAACGCTAACATCTGATATGGTGTTTTGTTTCTAATTGTAAGTTAGGTTTTTGACTATGTAATAACTTCCTAAAAGCAACAACTTTTTAATTACATTAAAATTGCAGTAATCTAAGTATTTTTACTTTAATACAAAATAGACAAAAAATAATTTTACATAGCGATTTTGCCATGCATCCGTTTGTCGTACGGAAAAATATCAACAGACCAAATTAATTCCAAAGTAAATCAGTATTTTAAAAATAAGAATAATTAAAAAAAAGCACTTATACATTAAAACATGTAATATAATGGTTAAAAGTAGTGTACCAAATTTTGTGAAAATATCTGAAATGGTAGGAGAGTGACGATAAAAAAAAGCCATTTTATTCCTAAAACTTTAACACCCTGTATCTCGAAAAGAAAGCGTTTTCGGGCATAATTCTTCTTGAAAAATGTTCTTAGTGTCTTGCATTTTATATACAGTATATACAGAAGCTACCAACTTAAAAATAACCAGTCTAGTTTTAACATCTCACTGTTTAACTAAAAATCTTGAAAAACAATCTATAATTATTGTTTAAAATGATTTAAAGGGGAGCCCAAGAGGGGACTTCGGGATTTACTACAGCGCGGCAGATTAATATACCGAAGGATACCTTGTACCCGGTTAAGTACCTCCACGAAATATAAGTCCCGTATACAGGGACGATTATAAAAAACAAAAATATATCTATCAGAAATTGTCAAGCGCGTCAGATTAAGATAGGGTGAGTTAATTACATGCTAAACAGTGTATATTCCACCAATCTGACAGTTTAAGAGTAACGTAAAGAAAACAGAGGGCTACAAAAAATAAACTTCAGTTTTAAATTTTCGAGCGTGGCTATTTTTTATTTTCAAGAAAATAATTCAGGGATAACAAAAAACATACAGGGTGATTCACGGTCGATGGTAGGTTAGACGTTTATGGAAAACGGAACGCAGAATTTTTCTGAAAATTTAGCATCTTACATTTTCCTTCCTGTTCTATCGATCTAAAATATTTTCAGCATTGCGACGTTGCCGCTTCTATCAAAAGTCCTAGAAACTTTATTTTTTTAAATGGAACACCCCTATATTAACAAGTTTTTATATTGGCCTTTTTATTATAATACTTTTTGTTAATATTGCCCTATACCTATCTCTATCGGTTTTCAAGATAAAAACTAATTTGTGTTAAATATGGTCCAAAACATGGCCCTGATTAAACTTAAGTAAATTAGTGCTCTCAATTCATGAAAAGTTGATGTTTTGGTGGTAGTTTAGACAGACACGATGTTTTTAATTAACACCGAGAAATCGACTTCATATCATACAGGGCGTGCTAAAATTATTATTATTTCCGTTATTCATAAAAGGGGTCAAAAGATCATTTTTTTAAATGAAACCCCTGTATATTTCTCAATAAAATAAAAGATGAAGAAGAACGCTTTAAGATGACATATCATGTCCCTATACCTAAATCATCAAGTTTCCGCTTTTTTGTGAAAACATATTTTTTAGAAAATTTAATTTTAAGTAACCATGGAAATATCAAGCTTATAACAGTTTGGTGACTTTTATAAGTAACTTATAAAAAGTAATTGACGGTGTTTTAAGTTATCTTTCAAAATGAACGCAAATATTGATTATTCAAACGAAGTTCTTATAAAATTATTTATTTTACTTGGACAGTGTGATCCAATCATTGACAGAAGTTGCAGAAAATTTACCCAAATGTATCCTGAATTAACACCAATGAACGAGAGGAAGTTTGTACGACTACAAAATAATTTTATTAGGTATGGCTTAAATTTAAAAGCCCCTGCAACATTACTAAAACCTGTTACTTCAAAGAATATAATATTGTTAACGTTTTGGCATATTTTTATGCATATCCAGAAGCTTCAATTCGTACTGCAGAAGCAGATATGGGTGTATCATATGCTTCAATACAACAAATTTTGGAAAATCACGAAATGCATCCGTATAAATTTACTAAAGCTTAAGCCCTTAGCGGAAGACTTTAAACGTAGAGTGCATTTTTGCGAAAGTCTTTTAATATTTACACAGGAGGATCCAAAATTTTACACAGGACGATCCAGAATTTTTGTCAAAAATAGATCCGTGTAAAATAAATAATTTCATAAGAACTTCGTTTAAATAACCAAAATTTGCGTTCATTTTGAAAGATTATTTTAAACACCGTCAATAACTGTTTATAAGTTACTTATAAAAGTCACCAAACTGCCATAAGCTTGATATTTCCATGATTACTTGAAATTAAATTCTTTAAAAAATATTTTTTTACAAAAACCGGCTTTATTAAGAAAACTTGATGATTTAGGTATATGGGCATGATATGTCATTTTAAAGCGTTCTTCTTCATCATTTATTTTATTGAGTAATATACAGGGTGTTTCATTTGAAAAAATGATCTTTTGACCCCTTTTGTGAATAACGGAAATAATAGTAATTTTAGCACGCCCTGTATGATATGGAGTCGATATTTCGGTGTAAATTAAATACATCGTGTCTGTCTAAACTACCACTAAACCATCAACTTTTCATGAATTGAGAGCACTAATTTACTTGAGTTTAATCAGGGCCATGTTTTGGACCATATTTAACACAAATTATTTTTTATCTCGAAAACCGATAGAGATAGGTATAGGGCAATATTAACAAAAAAGTATTATAATAAAAGGGCGAATATAAAAACTTGTTAATAAAGGGGTGTTCCATTTAAAAAAATAAAGTTTCTGGGACTTTTTGATAGAAGCGGCAACGTCGCAATGCTGAAATTATTTTAGATCGATAGAACAGGAAAGAAAATGTGAGATTATAAATTTTCAGAAAAAATCTGCGTTTTGTTTTCCATAAACGTCTAACCTACCATCAACCGTGAATCACCCTGTATAATTCGATACGACCCGAACGATTTCCACAAGCCGAAATAATGATAGTATTTCTTTGACATATTTAAAAGTCTATGGCCGCTTCCCCCACCGATGAAAATGAATACATTATACAACATTTTTTTAACACGCTTTTATTAGCTTGGGTTGTATCTATCTATCTATCTATCTATCTATCTATCTATCTATCTATGTAACGGAATCTTTGAGCCTAATTTTTACCAACTTCCAGCTATTAGATTTCTTTGAAACTTTGCACACGTATCAAGGACCCATGACAATGCAATAATCTGCAAACAGTATCCCGTTAAGTTCCAGCATTTTCCAGGAAAACCGGAAAAGTGAAAATTCGTACGTTCTGGCGGAGGCGCCAGATTAGACAATTGAATAATCGAACTTGACAACATTTGCCGACGGGTTGGGGACCGGGATAAGGTTGCAACACCTTAGTTAAACAAGCGTGCGTCCACCCATAGGACGCAACCCCTCGGCAAACGACAGGAAAACCATGGGGTTAACAAGAACCCCCGTTAAACGGGTACAAACCCCGTTACATGCAGACCAACCTGAAACTTGTTCGGAGTAGTTGCGTTCTGAAACCCCATGCAACAGTGAAGCTTTAAATGAAATGATTAGATTACGAAATAGTTCGTGAAACATTTCAATATCACATGACCGTAGAAAACTAATTGATATATCGAACTAAAAATGAAAAATAAATAATAGTTTAAAAAAACTAAAAAACACGCTTTTATATGCAACCGAACTAAAAATTAGAAAATAATTTTTTATTACAAAGAGTTTGTCACTTCAGAATAAAAGCGTGGGGTGCTATATTGCTTTGTATTTTAAAAAAATTATTATAACATTTAATATATTAAGCACCACACGCTTTTATTCTGAAGTGACAAACTCTTTGTAATGAAAAATTATTTTCTAATTTTTAGTTCGGTTGCATATAAAAGCGTGTTTTTGAGTTTTTTAAACTATTATTTATTCTTCTTAACATCTAAACTTTGCAACCTAATAGGTCTCTATGACGCTCGAGTAAATCCCCATTTAGCATAGTGAGCTCCCCTACTATAACATTTGTAATATTTTTTGTGTTTTAATGCTTCTAGAGCAATAAAATATTTTTATTTCTGATTTTAATGAAATCTAACCACAACGCACTTTTGATTTTTTTTGGAAACTGTTTTCCTCGGATAGATAATTACATTTTTATGCAAAAGTTAAATATCTACGAGTCATTCTTCCTGAGATATCTAATTTTGTCCAAAATTTTTTGAAACATCCTATAGTGCGGTACCAGCGAGTGCCCTTTTCAAATTTTGAAACAAAAGACGTCGCACAGGGCTAAATTCACATTCAAATTCAAATTCATATATTACGGCTAAAACAATTTACATTTACCGACGTCACAATTTACACATTTACATTTCTGAACATTTACATTTAGACTTATCCAACTAAAAGTTGTCATTGACAAAAAACACAGATTTTGCACAATAAACATAAAGTCACAAAACTGGGAGTACTCTACACATTGTCAGGCTGAGAAGGGGCTCTCATTTCCCAGAAAGAATCTAAATCAAAATTCAGATATTCTTGGACGCTATAAAAAGTACACTCTAGAAGCAAGTTTTTAAATCAGGAGAATACGGTGGATGGAGCAGATTTCCGGCCGATTGGATAGCCGATAAGGCGCATTGCTTGAACAGCCGATAAGGCGCATGGCTTGAACAGCCGCACCATGTTAACGGTATAAGCGTACGTACACAATAATTAATTTTCTGAAACTTCTCTAATACGTTATACAACGGTATAACTATAAAATTATGGTAATTCCTGTTAAAGTGTGATTATACATATTTTATATATTTTTACTTTTTTTTAAATTAGAAAGTAGTTTTAAAAGTATAATGCTTCTCTTAGTAACTACTTATTTTATATTTTGTATCTTACCTTCAATATCTTTTGAATTTGGTGCGGGACCCAATGGTTCCAAAAGATGTAAGTAGATATATTTAGGAGTATATGTCTTTTTCTTTAGAAATCTCGTGTAAGTAATTTGTGTAGATAATAGTTTTAAATGACTATATCTTAAAACTGAGACATGGTACGCAAACCAAATTTTTACCAGAAACTTAAAGAAACAATTTGGAAATAAAGAATAAAATAAACTTTGTCTTTAAAACTTAGACTATACAAATATAACGTCATTACACAATTTATATGATATAAAAGCTTATCTTGGCGAAATTTATCTAAATAGATTAGATAGACAAGTAATTAAAATAACTTAATCTGAATTTTTTTTCTTTAATTTTTATACTAAGTATACACGCAGGGCCATATTAACTGTTTGGGGCGCCCTAGGCTGAGATGCGTTTTATGAATTCCTACTACGCTACAACACCCTACCGTGCTGAAATGTAGGAGCATTTAATGGGAGTTTTTATTTTAGAACACTGTAAAAATACTACTACGCGCCAGCATAAATATTGCGTCGGAATTCATAAAGTAGAACGCAGAAATCAGCCCTATAATTGCTACGCATGTTGTAACCTGGGATGTTTTAAGTACAAGCAAATTTGTTTTAATATTTGGAATTCATACTGCATGGCTACAGAAGACGCTTCGCCCCCGTCTTAAATCTTTTTACTTTACCGCCTTATTGCATTTAATTGAATCATATGGTTGTTTTCTTTAAGTTTTATGTGAATTTTCAACGGTTTATAACCTAAAAGTAGTGTATTAATGTTTGTTTTTGAAATAAAAAGTTTACAGTATGACTTTTTCCATTTAATTTTTCTTTTTAAAATGACGCCCAGCTGTGAATTTGACATTTATATCTGTCATTTCCTGTCTAAAATTTGGTTTATGTTGTCTCACTAAAGTCCTCGAATTTTTATGAAAAAATACCAAACAATTCAAAAGTTAGGAGATGAGGTCCTGAATTTAGACAAGCACTGTATAATGATTTTTTGGCTTTGCTAACATCATTTTGTGATACCGCGTATCAAATTACAATTAAAAGTTGAAATATTTATTAGCTTAATAAATATTAAATATAATAAATACTTGCTGTATAATCATAGTCAAAAGACAAAACAAATAAAAAAATAATAGCTTAATAGCTAACCAATAAAAATGTACAATTAGAGAACTAAAAGATTTTTTTTTAAATATTTAAAAAAAATTGTCTTTTAAATTAAACTGAATATGTAATAACAAAATTCCCAAAAAGAACTCATAAACTATGACTTTTTCTAAAAATGGTTATATATTAATTATCTCACTATACAGCTGTTTGTTTGTCTTTGACTGATTTGTAATACTTTTGGGCACAGACCTTTTGTTACCAGGTTAAATTTTATTTGTAATAAAATTATGCATGCTTTTAACTTTCTTCCAAACTGTAGCACAAAATTTACGTATGGTTTAGAGTGGTAAAGGGCGGTGATACTGTTCGTATTTGCTATTGCGTTTCAACTCCATGAAGGCGCTGACACGCAGTAGGAATTCACAAACCGCTTATGCATTTGCATGCTTTTAAATTCCTCCCAGACTGCAGCACCAAACTCACGTAGGTTTTAAAGAGGTAAATAAAGGTGATACTGTTCGTATTTGCTACTGCGTTTCAACTCCATGAAGGTGCTGACATGCAGTAGGAATTCATAAATCGCGACTGAGATTGTTTAGATGCCTATTAAAAAAAAGGGGTGAACAAAAATTTTGAGAACCAAAAAAAAGGTCATTCCTATTCCATCCGAGGCGCCCATTTTAATCCCAGGGCGCCCTAATTAAAAACAGAATTGAAGATAAAAAAATCAGGACCTTTTTCTGAGTGGCGCTTTTGAAGAGCAAAAGGGCCTTCCCTACGTGGCGCCTATTTAATTGTAGGGTTCCCTATTCATAAATCAAATTTAGGGCCAAAAACCCACCCCGACCTAAACTTTTTTGAAATCTTCTCTATCTGGCACCTATTTTTTCATGGTGCCCTAGGCTGTAGCCTAGGTAGCCTAGTGCTTACCATATAAATTTTAATTATAGTAAAAGTTTTACAGAAAGAGTCTGTTTTTAGTGCATTTAAATAAAAGCTTGTTTTTAAAATATTTTTTTATTTAAATTAAAAAAACAAAATTATTCCGGGTGTCAAGTTATAAATTTACACCCCTTAACATATTTATTTTTTATCGTACAAAGTAAATAATTATATCGGTTTGTTGGTTTAATTTTACAGTTTCTGAATCAATAGATTTTTAATTACCATACAGGAAAAAGACAAAAAGTTTTTAAAATGGCATACCCTGTATTTTATATCACTAATAAAAAGATCTATTAAAGAGAGTTAAAAAAATACTACATTTGATATATCTTTCTTAATTAGTTTCGAAAATATAGTCATCCAAATCTAAAGAATAAGTGTAAATTTCATGGCAATAATTGTCCAATAATTTTATTTATAAACAGATCGCCAAAACCATTAAATATGTTTTTTTGTAATGCTTCTTAAATTATCTTTTAATTGATGATTTAATATACAGGGTGTTTCATTAAAAAACATACTTTATGTCGTATTCTGTATATCTTAAGAGAATAAAGAATTCTTATAAAAGATACAGAATCATCTAAACAAAATGGTGCTTTTATATTTATCTTATACCATAAAAAATAAAAAGTTAGTACAAAGAATACATATACCATAGAAGCTCACAAGTGAGATTTTAGCGTACCCTGTAATTTTAGTACCTACCCTGACCACCAGATAGCGAAAGTAGTCCAATCGACCAATAGAAACTCGGCATGTTAGAAAGTTAGAGAGATGTAAATTTATTTCATTTCTAATCGAAATTAAAAATCATTCTTTACATTTGGATTTATTTTTTAAGGCGTATTAAAAGATCTTTTTGTCGTAACCTGTATATTACTTGAGATAATAAAAATCCGATTACTGATTTAAACACTACAGAATTAACCAAATAAACGTATATTTTTGTTTATCTTGTACGAAAAAAATAAAAAAGCTAAGTAGGGTGTAAATTTATTATGGCAACGTCCATAAATTACGTAAGGAGTTTTTTTTAAATTTTTCGACCCTTCTTCCTTCACCGGCAAGACTTGGTGAGATTTGCTTAAACCCCCACTTGAAATAAACTTTGAAGAGCAAAAAAGGCCTCGACCCAAATAGTGTCACTTCCAAATCTCGTTACATGTTTTCTGTATGTAGCAGAAGAAAAATGACGTGATATTTGCAGACACCCCCTCCCCTCACGATGAGTTTTTGTGAGATTTAACTTAACCTCCCCCTCCAAATGCCTTACTTAATTTAATGACGACCCCTTAGTTGACACCCAGTACAAGCAGCCTTTAATGGTGCAAGTATTAAAACTATAGTATCGGCGTATTTTTTTTTAATAAGGTGGAGTTTATGCTTTTAGGTTATTTTTTATTTTTTTGTCTTTTTAGTTTCTAAAAATACATCTTTAGAAAAATTTAAAAATGATAAACGTACTGCTCTTAGAAGGGAGTTCGAAAACATATTTGAGGTAAATATGACCAAATAACTGATATGAAAAAAACAAAACGGATAAATTTAACAAATACAGGGTGATTCAAAAATCGATCACGAAACTGTGTGTGATTCTACTTGACAAAATAAGGGTAGAGCTTCATAATTTTTTTCAAAATGTCATTCGTTTTCGAGTTACAAGCCGTCCAAGTTCAATTTTTATTTTGGTTTTTCGCCATATTGCATTTATTTTTTAACCAATTCAGTTGATATTTGGCACACAAATTGAGCTTTGGATTTTAAAGTTTTAAGACTAAAGTACTATTTTTGTTAATACTGCCACAGGGCACTTTACCTAAAACTAGGCACTAATAGACATCAAAGTTTTCATTAGTTTTAATCAAATTAATTTTTTAAATTTTTAACACCCCGTAGTTCAAAAACTAAGACGTTTAGGACATATGTTTATAAAAAGTTTTTTTTATTTTTTGTTGTAGAATCGTTTGGTAAACTTTGTCGGTTGAGTTACTGGACACCCTGTATGTATGTAGTTAATTTGATTGAAATTGATTAAAACTTTGATGTCTATTGGTGCCTAAACGGTGAGTACAATCACCCCCTTAAGTTTCGTTATCGATTTTTGAATCAGCTTGTATATTAAATAGTGTATACAGTAGACTAATTGAAAAAAAATATACTTTTTTCCCAATTATATCGACTATTTCGCGTATGTTTTACACTGTCAAAATGATATAGCAACCTCCTGTTTTCTACTGGCAACTTATACCTTGATAAAACCAACATGATGGTATTTCAGCAATAAAACTTAGTTAGGTTGAAGTCAAAAAGTTAAAAAACCTAATATTGAATTGTATGTAAATTAAAAGAAAAACACCTACTTGTAAATCTCGTGAAATAGTCTTGTCGAATATCATTCGAGAAAAAAAATTTTGGTCAAAATATTTCTCTTGTTTTATTAAAGTTTGTTGCTTTTTGATAATTTCGTTTATGACATTTATTCAAAACCATTCGCTTACTAGCTTGTGGTTTTGTTTTAAATGTCATTCACGAAATTGCCAAGAGACTTTCATACAATCGAAATATTTTGCCAGCAAAATTTTCTCTCTTATGTTATATTATACACGAAATTTTTTTTAAAAATTCCCATATTTATGACTAACATGGAAAGCTTGTTTTTCTTTTAATTTAGAATTTTATAACTTTTTAATAGTTCATCATAAATGCTAGATCAAATTATTTTCTGTATAAAATTTAACCCTCGTCAAAAAAACTATTTTCTGATATTTTGATTAACCCACACGCGTTACGAAGTTATTTACATTTAAGACATTATTTAAAATAACTTTTCTTTTTTTATTTTAGACGAAACTATCAAGTTTATCAAAAATTTTTTCAAATATTTTATTTATTTTTTTGGTTTTACAAATGCTTTTATTTACAATGTCAAATTTCCAATAGTAGGTAGTCAAGGAGCTATAAGTCATGCTCGTTGTTTGTCTAAAGCCGCGTCCAGACTTGCAACAATTCGCCAAACATCCGTCCAAACAAACCAACCTATTTGCGCGCTCCTTTGGTGCAAAAAAACGACACGCTCTGAATCTCTGGGAAATCATTTGCCAAGCCCTTGAAACGACGTGAATTCCGTCCACGTCCACGTCCGCGCTATGTTAGGGTATGTGGCGCGCTATTCGGCGCGGCGAATTGTTGCAAGTCTAGACGCAGCATAAGGCAATATATTGTTTAAAAATATTGATTTTTCGGGAAAATTTAAAGTCACATTATTCATCACAAATTATAGATAGCCCGGTTGACTTCGACTTCAGGGACTTTGGTTGGACAACATGATTTAATTTTTAAGCAAAAATTATTTCGACACAAACAAAGCAGTAAATGGTATTTGTCGGAAAAAATAGCAGTTTTAAAAAAATAAAAATAATTAAAATTTATTAAAAAATTAAGATACGATAGTATTAAAAATGTGATAGGTAAATAAAAGCATCTTTGATAAAAAAATACAAAAAATTTAAAGAAATTGACAACATTTTTTGATAATTTTAATAATATTTTTAATTTAGTTTCGTAAAAAATTGAAAAGAAAAGAGAGAATATTATATATTATATTTTAAAGGTAAATACCTAAAATGCATTGGTTTATTATAAAACTATAAGGCCTCTGACACGATACTAAGCGTCAGCGTCAGCGGCCAGCGTTGAGCGGGAAATGTTAGAGCGCTGTCTTTGATCTTTATGCGAGAATAAAAGAACTTGTTTTTTTAAATCAGCCGCTCAACGCTGACACTGGTAATCGTGCCCGAGCGTTAAGAAAGCTTTTTGTTGAGCGTTAAATTTTATATGTATAAGAGAATGATTTTATTTAGCCTTTTTGATAAAAGTTCTAAGAGGACCTCTTGGAATTGTTTTTAAAAATCGTTAACTAAAGGCTTTCTCCAAAGGTATTAGGTTTTTAACATTTTTTTTTAACATGTAAAGTAAAGTAAAAATGTTTAATCGAGTACGTACATTTAAGAATAAAAATTTTAAAATTACCGACTTAAGTACATAAATGAAAAAAAAGAAAAAGTCCGCTTTATGGTTAAAAACTTATATAAAACAGTGGTGGCTATTCCAGGTGTAGTAAGTAGGTACCACTTCACCAAAACTAAATAATAAAACATAAAAAAACATATTACTATTATTCAATTCATTTTTCTCATTTCTATTCCTTATTTGTAAAATTCGCCATGAAAAATCTAGCACCATAAATTCACCGCTGGCGCGAGGTCACAGCTTTCCTCCGCTTTCGGGAACGCGATATCGCAATCCGCGATCAACAAGTGTATTGCAAATATAAAACGGGACCAGGAAATGCTTATACACCTCATGCGCGGTTTTGTTTACGCTTTTGACGCTCCGTTGCCATGACAACGCTATGGCTTGCCGGCGGCGAGAATCGCGGGTGGGAGTATTTGGTGTATTGTTTGGTAAATCGAGAGCCTTAAAATGATAGTGTAGGCTTTGGTCGTTTCAAGGTTGGTTTTTTCGCATTATTTCGATTGTTTCCGTTTGAGTATTATCTTCGCGACACCTAAAATGCATTGGTTTATTATAAAACTATAAGGCCTCTGACACGATACTAAGCGTCAGCGTCAGCGGCCAGCGTTGAGCGGGAAATGTTAGAGCGCTGTCTTTGATCTTTATGCGAGAATAAAAGAACTTGTTTTTTAAATCAGCCGCTCAACGCTGACACTGGTAATCGTGCCCGAGCGTTAAGAAAGCTTTTTTGTTGAGCGTTAAATTTTATATGTATAAGAGAATGATTTTATTTAGCCTTTTTGATAAAAGTTCTAAGAGGACCTCTTGGAATTGTTTTTAAAAATGCAAATTGGTTTATTTAAAAGAAAAACTTTTTATTCGCATTTTTCCTGCGATAGCAAGCGTTTTTGTAATTTTTCGCTGTTGTGACAGCTTTTAAGCTTTCTTTACATTCTACATTTCGAAAAGGGTATACATTAATGTAAAACCCAGCAAACACTATTTGCCGGCAATGTACATTTTTCATATTGGCATTGATGGTAAAGCATTGGCAATTGGTGGCAATATTATGCCAACATCTTATACGCATTAAAAAGTCAACCCTAAATAAACACTTAATTGCCAATAAATTTTACATGCAGGCGAATTGCCGGCAAGCATACAAAAATGGCGGCATACCAATCCTGATTAAATAAAGCACGCGTTTTTGTTGCAGGCAAATAAATATTGGATTTTTGAAGGCAAACCTTCAACGCATATTCATACTTTTTAAACCATATTATTAACATTGGTATTTAACTAATATTAAAGCAATTTTTTGATCTGTTTTATTTATAATGGCAGCTAAACAACATTATTTTATGTTTTTTTTTACATAATTTAAAGGAAATGGCCTTTTCATAACATTTTATTGTTAAAAATCATGCGAATAAAAATTAGGTCAAACAAAATGTTTATTATGTATTTTGGAGAGAATAAAAATAAAATGATGGTAAAATTAGCTACGTTAATTTCTGACCGCTTTGTGCATTTGTTTTCTACGTGGTTTTCTAGCTTTTTAGTTTCTTTTTAAAGAAAAGAGTTTTTTAATAGACATAATTAAATGTATTCATTACCTAATAAGTGTGTGTTTAAATGCATTTTTTGCCAATAACTTATTAATGACGGATGCCATCACTTTATCTGCAACACGTGGCCTAATAACGGCCAATTGTCCACTTTCGCGTCTTTTTGATACCTTTTTGCCAATGCCTTGCCATTAAAGAGTGTTGGCAATGCCAATAAATTAAATATACAACGCCGGCAAAAAATGTTATATGGGAAACTTAAGTTTTCACCGTCAACGCATACATTATTAAAAAAAAATCTTTAAAATTAACAAGTTTGCATATTTGATTGTTATTTTTAATTCCAAACTTCTTTTATCATAAAAATTTTCGATATTATGAAAAATAAGTATACTTTTTTATGAGCAAAATTTATATTTTATGGCATACCTCGGATACCACTGCGAAAAATGAATATCTGATAACTGCATTTTGAGTTTTAGACCATGCAGAACTTTTCTACGAGATTTTTTCTTTTCGTTAATTTAAAAATAAAAAAGTTTTCTATACAGGGTGTAACTAAATAAGTGTAAAACATTTAAGGAGGTGATTCCTCATTGAAAAATATGAAAAAAGTTCCTATAAACATGGGTCCGAAAATGCATACTTTCCAAGATACAGGGTGTTAAACTTTTTAAATAAAATAGGTTTTTTGTAATTATCTTGAATACCCTGTAACCGATTTTCTTGAAATTTTTCAGTGTTATTTCTAGTAATAAGGGCCAAAGTTAGGCATAATTAAATTAAAATTATTAAGTCCAGTGGCGTCTCACGGGACATCTTATCGAAAATAATTGTAAAAAAATGTACGCCACTGACTTTTTGTAACTTTTTATTTTTTTTTAGAATAAGCAACTGAAAATACAACTTTTTTATATCTTAGAAATTTTTTTGTATCTTGCTTCGTTTTCGAGAAAAAAATAAAAACCACTTTATTGCATGTTTCTTGGGACGGAATTTTTGAATTTTGACGATTTACTGAGCAAAAACAGTTAAAGATAGAGCAAAATTAATTTTACTTTCCTATCTTAACTTTTTAAGGACTATCTAATGACATTAAAAAGTGAAGGTCAACTGAAGATTAAAGAAGGTGAATGTTGAACCTAAATGTTGGACACCCTGTATCTTAGAAACTATGCATTTTCGGACCCATGTTTATAGGAACTTTTTTCATATTTTTCAATGAGGAATCACCTCCTTAAATGTTTTACACTTATTTAGTTACACCCTGTATAGTGCGAACTTAAGTAGACACGCTCTATTTAATAATCTACAAAAATATAAATTTTTGCTACCTAAACCAAAAATTAAACAATTATTTTCGTCTAAGAAAAAATAGTATGTGCTCGTAGAAAATATTTTCGGACTCCACCATCCATTGTCCGAACTAAATATATCGCTTTGTTACACAATAAACGTTTTTTTAAATAAAGGTAGGTGGGTAAGTTAAAATTACTTAGGGAAGTCCGAGCAAAGTGAATACCTTAAGATGTTTGGGACTTTATGAAGAAAGGTATAGGAGATAGCAACAAAATAAATACTACAAATCAGTCTTTATTATTTGCGTTTACATATTTTGTACTCATTTAAGTTTAGAAGTAAAACAATAAGTAACTAAAAATAAAATTCAAAGTCGTGTCATATTATTCACTTTGCCCAGAAACAGTAAAAAACTTAAATTCGCGTTTAAAGGTAATATATCTTAAAAATTAAGAATGGGAGTTATCACAGATAGGTATAGTCTTCATTGCCTTCTGAAAGCGAAGCATTGCTCATGGCACCATGTTAGAAATGTACGACGTCGAATCCAGTCTTCAATTGGAAGGGTGTTATTTAATAAGTGTCCGATATTTCAGAGAGTGATTTTCAAGTATTTTTAAGGTAAAAAGTTCCTATGAACGTGTGGTCTAAGATGCTTCGCTTTCAAGATACAGGGTGTCAAAGTTTTATTTTTATTTATGTTTTTTCTGCATAATTTCCTAAATAATGCCGATTTCCGAACGAAAATTGGTACCTGGGGGTTTTTGACATGAGAAATTTGAATTTGTTCTTAATTTAGCTCTTACTTGTAGAGGGCGCTAGCCACATGTATATTCTCACTTTCAAGGCTCATGACTTTTGTACAACCCTGTATTTACATTTTTGTTAAAAGAAATGGATTCCTTAGTCATTTTTACGTAAAAAAGGTACTCTTATTAGATGACGCTAGGAGCAACCGTTTTCGAAATATTTTAGTTTAAAATAATCGATGCATACGCTTAGTAATAAATATGCTAAGTAAAGACCGCTACTTGATAAAACCGTCATTTTCGGCGGTCTTTACTTAGCATATTTATTACTAAGCGTATCAACTTTACCGCAAGAAATCATACAATAAATTAAAAAAAAAAATTTGTTTGTTAATCTTCTTAATCATTTAGAGTAATAACGATTTTTGATTCTACATTTAGTTTTTAGTAATATTTCTTACTTTATTTTTTTCAAACTTTTGCTTCTGTCCTTCTTTGATATGTAGGTGTAAACGATATTGAGATAGACATTTAGCTTTGTCCCACGGTACAGAATCTGCCAAATTTTCTATATGGTCTGTATAAAGTCGAATAAGCCAACTCATACTTTTTATCACTGATTCTCCAGATTTGCATAAATTAATGACCTTAATTAGTTTTTTTTTGTATTTATTCATATTTTTAACAACACTATTTATAATTTGCAACTACATAATTTCAAACCCAGGCAAAGTGGATATCATATCCACCTTGCCCTATTCACTTTGCCCAATACTGCCAGTTTTGATGTAAGGCCAAATCCTGCCAAAACTATTGATTTTGATTTAATGATATGTATATTATAGGAAGCTACTTTTACATACAATAGAACTATAATACGTCCAAGAGTGACAAATAAATAATATAGAAAATATCATCAAATCACTTGCCTTGAAATATTGAAAATTATTTATCGAAAATACAATTTACCGTCGTCCAGACGCTACGCGACTCGGCTTCTCGCTTAAGTGTTTGCCGCTTATTGAGGCATGATGGCCAAATGTGTCCGTGTCCGCGCGGTTGATGTCAAACGATTAGTTTGGGCATAGTGGGGACTTTTCACTTTGCCCGGAGTGTTCACTTTACCCGGGTTTCCCCTACCGGTTTACGTGAAACAAAAATTATTTTGATCAGTGTTGTTAATTTTCTGTAACCTTTAATTTAGACAAGTAATGAAGACGACAGTCTAGAAGCTTATGCCAATAATCCAAATGGCACAGATCTTTCTAAAGAAGACATTCGATTTGCTACAAGCGGAATAAGCTCTGTACTTTTATCTTCACATCAAATACCCTACTTGCCGTTTTATGTACCTGGTTCCAAACTAGTATACCCAGGGGATCAATCCATGGGACCATATGGACCATCAGGAGTACGAGCTATTCACAGCTTACTTCCTCAATCAACAGATGGTGACGATTCAACTGATCCAGCATTAGAAGAAGTACTTAAGCTATTAAAGACGTGCTTGGATGAAAAAGTAAGTTTAGGTTTTTAAGGCATAACCACTTTAATAAATATGAAAAAAATTAAAATCTGTCGCGAGAACTAGGATAAAGGGTACCTTATTGTGTATGCAGGGTTTTTTTGGGGCGCTGATCGCTAATCTGAAAGGTTTTTTAATCGGACTCGTTTTGTTTTTGAGATACCCATCATCAAAGTTGAAAAGCTAATTTTTACTACACTCCCCTTCTTTTGCAAACAATTCTTTATTTAACAGTCGCACCTGGGGCATCTTTGTGTACCCGGAGAACCTGAGGCAGGGGGTCAGCGACTGACCCCAACCTTTTTACACTTTCAAGTTACTTTTGATTTCGTCATTATTTCTTTTAGTTTATGTCACCAGTTTTAAAATTTGACAGTTTGCAAATTAATTTATTGGAAATTATTGAAAATTAATAGTAATAATGAATTTGGATGACTAAAAAATTGAAAAGGAGTTTATAATTTTTAAGTATTATTTCTATAAAAAGTAAGTACATACAATTTTATAAAATTTAATAATAAATGCATAGTTACGAAAAGGATAATTGTCTCTTTGAAAATAAGGATGCTTTAATTTTTTTTGCAATATAACGTCTGTGCTGCAAAACTTAAAATTAATAAGTTTAGATAAATAAAACAGATATAAAATGGTATTTCGGGAAATTTTTATAAGGTCGTGGAAAAATATAGTATGTAACACATGCATAAAGAGTCTTTTTTACTCATGGGATTGACGCACTGGCCTAACGGCTCGTGCTGTCAAACTTCCCATTCGTAAAAAAGTATCACTTTATGCACTTGTTACATAAATTAACTATTTTTTAAAGTTTTTATATATTTTTCCTTTCAAAAAGTTTAATGATTAATCTTGACTATAATATTTTGTTTTAGAAATCAAAGGATACCAATGGGACTCTCAAAAGTCAACTGGATAAATTAGAAAAGCAACTAGTTAAATTGGAAAGTCAAAATAAGGTAAGTAAAAACAAAATAGTATAATAATTGGTGCAAATTTTATTTAGCAACCAAACTTAGTACAGCAAAATTTAAACATATAAAACCTAAAGATATGTTAACTAAAACTATCCAAAGGTATTAGGTTTTAACATTTTTTTAACATGTAAGTAAAGTAAAATGTTTAATCGAGTACGTACATTTAAGAATAAAAATTTTAAAAATTACTCGACTTAAGTACATAAATGAAAAAAAAGAAAAGTCCGCTTTATGGTTAAAAACTTATATAAAACAGTGGTGGCTATTCCAGGTGTGTAAGTGAAGTGCCACTTCACCAAAATAAATAATAAAACATAAAAAACATATTACTATTATTCAATTCATTTTTTCTCATTTCTATTCCTTATTTGTAAAATTCGCCATGAAAAATCTAGCACATAAATTAACCGCTGGCGCGAGTCGCTTTCCTCCGCTTTCTGGAACGCGATATCGCAATCCGCGATCAACAAGGTATTGCAAATATAAAACGGACCGAAGTAGCATACACCTCATGCGCGGTTTTGTTTACGCTTTGACGCTCCGTTGCCATGACAACGCTTGCCTGCCGGCGGCCAGAATCGCGGGTGGGAGTATTTGGTGTATTGTTTGGTAAATCGAGAGCCTTAAAATGATAGTGTAGGTTTTGGTCGTTTCGTTGGTTTTTTTCGCATTATTTCGATTGTTTCGTTTGGTTATTATTCATGACAGTGATTTTTCACAGGAAGAAATAAAAGGACAGTACAGAGCACTTCTACGAAATATTAGATCATATTTTGATGGAAATGAAAGTAAGATTCGAAAATTGTTACAACTAATTTCTTTTGTCTTGTTGATACTTGCAAAGTTTGGCCAGTATAACCAAACTTGTTCCACTCATTCTTTCAAAATTTGCTGGAGATATACGCCGAATCATTTCCAAAAATCAGCGTCTAAAAAAATAAACTTGACCTAATATTTGCAGATGAAACTTATAGAAATATTTCATTGCAGCAGTTAGTGAAACAACTTGGCGCAAATAAAAACATTTTTACCGAGGCGTATAAACTTTTTCGTTAATTTTAACGATACCGTCGACAAGCGTGTCAGTGGAACGAAGTTTTTTCTTGTCTTAAGCGCTAAAACTGTCTTAAGAAACACTATATCCCGTATTAGACAGATAGCCAATGTTTCGATTCAAAAGGCGCTGTCTAGCAGGAACTGATAGTTCTCTTTGCCATTAGCGCTTAAACTGTCTTAAGATACACTGGATCCCAAAATAGATAGATGGCCAATATTTCAATTCCAAAAGGAGCTAGCACAGGAACTGATATTGGTAGCCATTTTATGAAGATATTATGGTTAAGTTTGCTACATTAAAAGATAGAAGAATTGATTTGGTGTATAAGACTTAGGTTGAACATATATTTAGACTTTGATATTAAGTATTTCAACCTTGCTAAAGATGGTGAATGCGCCTTTTTTCCCTTCCTGCACTGCACCTGTTTTTTAGACTCCGCGAGCCTTGCCACTGATGTAAAATGGTTTTAATACTAAATAAAAACTCGAACAACTACCAAAAGCAGTGGCGGATTTTCATATATATATTTGCCACCCGTAGGCTACTACATTTTTTGCTGCCCCTATTTTTTAAATTTTTTTGGGTGGGGAAAACTTTTGAAGACCAAGAAAAAAATAATTTGTTTTCAGGTCCATACCTTTGAGGACCAAACGGTCCTCACTTCTAAGTTAAACAATTCCTATGAAGTAAATCTGCCGAGTCCTTAAAAAAAATTTGCCGCCTTAGGGCTTTAGCCTTCAGTTTTGTATTTTAACAACCAGCAAAAAAACACGTAAAATATCTGGTCATACTAAAACTATAAAAATACTATACAGCCAGGTTTTTTTCTTTTAACGCTATAAAAGTATTATTTTTATTTATTTATTTTTTAACAAAACGTTTTTATTGACCATTACTGTTTAACTTAATTAAAATTAGCTTGGTATTTGATAAAACGAAACATTTTTAAAACATTATACAGACTACATTTTTTGAATTTTGTTAGGGCTTTAAACTACAAGGATTTTCTTTGCTTCTTGTTTTTTTTTAAGTGTATCTATCAATGCCAACCCCATTTTATTTATGCTGTTTTTTAGCCCGTTTGTATGCCCACTTTTGCTATTTTTGATCCGTGGAAATTATTTTTAAAAGGAGATAATTTTTATTTTGATTATTAATAACACTAAAAACAGTGGAATGGAAAATCCTGTATATTTAATCCCTATTGGAAAAATTTATTAAAAATCTTGAAAGAAAAGTTCACAAAAATCCAATTTTCAATATTTTCAAAAATATAGCCATCGTCAAAAATTTTATAGTAAACTAGCAAAACTTTAAAAAATACTATACAGCCTGGTTTTTTTAACGCTATAAAAGTATTATTTTTTAATTATTTTTTTAAGCGTTTTTATTGACCATTATTGTTTATCTTTTGGTTCTTTAGGCTTAAAATTTTACCAAATAAATTAGCTTGGTATTTCATAAAAACAAAACAATTTTTAAACAATATACAGACCACATTTTTAAATTTTGTTAGGGCTTTAAACTACAAGGTTTTGTATTTGCTTCTTGTTTTTTTTTTTTTTTTTTTTTTTAATGTATCTATCAATACCAAACCCATTTTATTTATGCTGTTTTTTAGCCCTAGCTTTAGCCTTTTATTTTCAGTTTTAAATAACTACAAAAATACTATACAGCCAGGTTTTTTTCTTTTAACGCTATAAAAGTATTATTTTTTATTTATTTATTTTTTTAACAAAACGTTTTTATTGACCATTACTGTTTAACTTAATTAAAATTAGCTTGGTATTTCATAAAACGAAACATTTTTAAAACATTATACAGACTACATTTTTGAATTTTGTTAGGGCTTTAAACTACAAGGATTTTCTTTGCTTCTTGTTTTTTTTTAAGTGTATCTATCAATGCCAACCCCATTTTATTTATGCTGTTTTTTAGCCCGTTTGTATGCCCACTTTTGCTATTTTTGATCCTTGGAAATTATTTTAAAAGGAGATAATTTTTATTTTGATTATTAATAACACTAAAAACAGTGGAATGGAAAATCCTGTATATTTAATTCCTATTGGAAAAATTTATTAAAAATCTTGAAAGAAAAGTCCACAAAAATCCAATTTTCAATATTTTCAAAAATATAGCCATCCTCAAAAATTTTATAGTAAACTAGCAAAACTCTATAAAATACTATACAGCCAGGTTTTTCTAACGCTATAAAAGTATTATTTTTTATTTATTTTTTTAAGCGTTTTTATTGACCATTATTGTTTATCTTTTGGTTCTTTAGGCTTAAAATTTTACCAAATAAATTAGCTTGGTATTTCATAAAACAAAACAATTTTTAAACATTATACAGACCACATTTTTAAATTTTGTTAGGGCTTTAAACTACAAGGTTTTGTATTTGCTTCTTGTTTTTTTTTTTTTTTTTAATGTATCTATCAGTACCAAACCCATTTTATTTATGCTGTTTTTAGCCCTAGCTTCAGCCTTTTATTTTCAGTTTTAACTAACTACAAAAATACTATACAGCCAGGTTTTTTTCTTTTAACGCTATAAAAGTTTAATTTTTTATTATTATTTTTTTTTTTTAACAAAACGTTTTTATTGGCCATTACTGTTTACCTTTTGGTTCTTTAGGCTTAAAATTTCACCAAATAAATTAGCTTGGTATTTCATAAAACAACATTTTTTAAAACATTATTCAGACCACATTTTTGAATTTTGTTAAGGCTTTAAACTACAAGGTTTTTCTCTGCTTCTTGTTTTTTTTTAAGTGTATCTATCAATACCAAACCCATTTTATTTATGCTGTTTTTAGCCTGTTCGTATGCCGTTTGTTATTTAAGATTCCGCTGGCCTAAGGTTATGCAAATAACATAAAATTTATCAACCGCAAATTGTATGCATCCCTATACAGTTCAATTGAACAGGCCCAGAACTTCCCATTTCGTTCGTTCTTTTATCCCTAGAGTATCTAGACTGTGGAACCTGCTGCCAGCAGAGGTCTTTCCTTCCCCCAAATCTTCAAGTTTGTAAGTCCCGTGTTAACAAACTTCCTCTTACCCCTGCTTAAGACACCCACGGTACGTTAGTATTTAGGTTTTCAGCCTTCGTGGATTGTCCAAAGATAAAAAAATATTTTAAAAGAAGATTATTTTTATTTTGATTATTAATAACACTAAAAACAGTGGAATGGAAAATCCTGTATATTTAATACCCATTGAAAAAATTTATTGCAAAAATATGCTTTTCTTTAATGGAACACCTTATATATCATATCACCATTTAAAAGATCTATTAAAGAGCATTAAAAAATTTCTTATGCGTTATGTCCAGTTTCGAAATAAGGCCATCCTCAGGAATTTTAGAGAAAACTGGTATTTTTAAAATAAAACGCCCTGTATATTGCATCACAGTAAACTAGATGTTTTAAATTTTTTAAGTAAATATTACATTTGATATGCCTATATTTTTTAAGCTTGAAGCTGTAGAGATAATAAAAATTTAACATAATTTTCAGATTTGGATGGCCATATTTTCAAAACTAGAAGAGACAGTCACATTAAATGTGGTATTTTCTTAAAGTTCCTTAAAATATCTTTTAACTTGTGATGCAATATATGGGGTGTTTATTTAAAAATGTCAGTTTACCATCAAATACTCGAGGATGAACTTATTCTTAAAATTATTGAAAATTGGATAAAACACATAGGGACTTTTTTAAGCTCTTTGATAGAGTTTCCGAATGGTGATATAATATACAGGGTGTTTTATTTAAAAAAGTATATTTTTTGCAATAAATCGAAAACCCGATGTTTAATTGTTTTTTTTTGTTGGCAGCACTTTAATCAGTGGAATAAAATACTACAACTTTAATAATTTAACCTACTTCGTGCTTTTAAATAATAACGAAGTTAGTAATAGTGCCGAATTAAAAATGATCACCAATACTAAAGAGTGAAAGGTCAAAATTTGTAAAGCTTTAATTTGGGAGTTAATTATTTTGCAATAATGTCTTTAACTTAACTAGAAAAAAAAACTAAAAATAGTAATTGTAATATCAAACCGCAGTTCTTGGGCTTGATCTAAATAGTGCTCTTAATATTTTCTTAAAGTAAAATTGCTTTTTTAAATAAAAAACCTATGTTTTTCAATTTTAATCACCAAATGCAAAAAAATTATATAAAAAGAAATAATTTCTATTTATTTAGTAGAAATTTAGAGTTTGTGTTTCAACCAGGTGTCGTCTTTTAAATTTGTTCCCTAAGAGTCTTCCTCTAAGGCCGGCCGCAAACATCAGATTTTTTATCCGATTAGTCTGTCCGATTTAACTATGTCTACGTTTGGTTGTGACATTTAATATTTTAAATACAACCAATGACAGCATGATATATTTTTAAGTCTAACCGACCAATTGGATAAAAAATGATGTTTGCGAACGGCCTAAAAATGTCGATTCGATTGATTGAACTAACTAACAAGGGTTTTTTTAAGGTCAACTCTAAGATCACCGCAGAATCTCTTTTGATATACAATTATTGTATTTATTCTTTAATTATTTTAGATTCCCAGTCAAAGAAATTTTTTTAGCAAAGTATATTTGACCATCAACAAAAGTTTAATGTCTTTTGACTCTTTACTTATTACTTCTGGTATCCGCAGAATTTTTTCAGCTTTCTAAAAATAAGAGGTTTTTTATTTAAAAAAACGATTTAATGATTAATATCACTGGAAGATCACGTTTAATTTTATACAACTTTTTTATTTGTTTTTTCCATGGTTAATAGTTACTGCGATATTTAGCTAGTTTCATACTTTTAAGACAGTATGTATATATTATATGTAACTTGTATGCACCTGAAAAGCATATATTTTAAAGATATCTCATATCGGAATAGACGTCACATCGAGTTCCTGCAATGGCATCATCCACTTTTACTTTAAATATTCTGTAGTTGATCTCACTACTATTAAAACCTTTGTAAAGAAATCTGGGCATTTGATTGGAAATAATCCATAAGTTTCTCTCATTATCAATCTAAAAATTAAAAACAACAAATCACTAATAAATGGGCATTATAAGTAACACACGGGCCACAAAATAAAAATGTGGTTTGTGCTGGGTATCGGACAAAGATTTTCTCACGTTTTTTCCCTCTTTACACGACTGTAAAGTCAAAACTAGGGGCTCAAATTTTCGTTGTGCCAGGGGCTATAGCATTTTTTTTTTGGGATTATGTCGCATCTCGTTTTAAAGGACCTTTATATCTCTACTCAACTCCACTTTGTTTTAAAAATTAGCCTATGCGTTCCAGACCTAAACCCATTTGAAATTTGTCTTAAATACTGTACAAACAGTGTGATTTTAATAGTATGGGCGTGTAAGTCAAAGCGGCTAGGCCGGTTTTTAAATCAAAGGTTTTCTTTTAAAAAATTGGTATTGGCCCCTTGGCACCAGCAATTTAGCTTTTTGCTATTTGATCGTGAGAAAATATTTCTCTGATGCCTAGGACAGACGACTTTTTATATTTTGTGTACCTGCATAATTTTGTAACTTTTGGTTTAACCTAAATAACTATTTTTTTTATATATTTGACAATATTTTTATGTTAAAAAACTCTTTTAACTTTTTAACAGTATTTAAAAAAAAAAAAAGAAGAGGAACATAGTATAACCTAAGCAGCAAAGTGACGTCTTATTGTCGTCTCTTTTGGTCATTTCTGGTCACATTTGGTCAGCAAAGACGTCATAAGATGACCACAAAATGACGTTAAATTGACCTCCCTAAGTCACAGACAAAAGACGTCCCGTTAATGACGTCTTTAAGATGACGAAAAATTGACGCATAGACTATTTTTTAAACGGTGTACTCTTAAAAGGTTCTAAACGTGTAGTTAGTCAACTTATCTGAAATCCTCTTTAAAAGGTCCACTTGATGTTGGTGTGGGATTCTCACTGGTTACAGGCTGGTGCCTACAACTCGGGATTCAGATAAGTGGCATTCACTGGTAGATCATAAAGAGGGGCAGCTCGTACGGTAGGTTATGGCATGCCTCACAATAAGCAGACAACTTGAATCTGGCTTCCTTAAGCGTAAGGAACAGATAGAAAATAGAACATAGCGGAGGAAGAATGAAAAACTGAAGAATGAAAGAAGAACCGGGCTTATCTAAAACAAGATCAAATTTTTAAAACTAATTCAAAGACAACGTGTTTTTGAGGTTAGGTTTCGACATTACAAGAAAAAGGTGAATTATGCAAAAATACTAACGCAAAATATAAGTATAGCTAAAATGATGATTTTTATTTGAAAATTGAAACAAGAAAAACTCCTTACTGCTTGCAATTTCCTTGCAAACAAGTAATGCAAGGTCGCATCTCTCGGGACACTGTCCAACCTGGAGATGCAGATTTTAACACTAGCCGAAAGTATATCTTTCAAAGCGATCACCAACCGCAGACCGGTCTCAAACTATTTTGGTCTGGTACGGTGTAGGCGATAAAAAGTGAAGATGTTGAATAAACGTAGTAGTTTATTGTCCATTACGCCATCTATCGGTAGAGTTTTTTCCTATTTTAATTTTGTAAAATTATTAGTCTTATTTTTCTGTCAAAGGATATTTCGGTTGGGTTTTGACACGAATCATATGTCACAAAATTTTTCTGGCGGGTTTTCTAAACATGACGTCATTAGATTTATATGAGCTAGTATGACAAAAAATGCCTTCGAAAAGACATCACTTTCACGACGTCAAAAACACGTAAATTAAATGACGTTAAAATGACGTCATAATTTTGGTCTGATGACGTCCTATGACCAAAAATGACTTAAAAATGACGTCATAATGACGTGAGCTTGCTGCTTGGGAAGTCTATTAATTAAACAATTACTTTTTTGTCGTATTAATTTACAGAGCATTCTTTAATGTCCCTACCTCAATTTATTTTTAAAAACATCAAATTAAAAAATTGTAACTATAGCAAATATTACTCTTAAGCAAATATGACATTTTTGACCGATCCAAATAGATACATGATACAATTTGATATCGGATGATTGCCTTTTAGGTTGTGGACCATGCAGAACTTTTCATTAAAAAAAACTTTTTTTAAATTATTAATTAAAAAGTTATCCATATGACGCCAACTTACGTAGACACACTGTATCTGTCTAAAATACGTTTGGGTAAAATTATATTATTTGATGCAATATTACATTCATTTTTGTAAAGAAATAAAAGCCTTTATTGCATTTATTAATTTAATGATATAAAGGTTAAGAAAATTCTTATTTTACAACTTTTTAAAGCAAATAGCACAATGTTTTCATATACAGAAAAAGCATTATATCACTTAGTGTTGCAAAATAGGGGAGGTCCGGGAGCCCCGCCGTGAGGGTAACTTTGTCAGTGCCGCATTTACATATTTGCCGCCCGTAGGCTATTAATCTTAGCCGCCCCTAAAAAGAAAAGGTCCTCACTTTCATTTCTACGTACAAGATGAAAATCAACTACTAAAGAATTTATGAAGTACAAAATCTGCCGCCCCCTAAAAACGCCGCCCTAGGCTCCAGCCTACTCAGCCTGCTGATAAATGCGTCACTGAACGTTGTCCACCGTCATAATTTCTAAACCTAACATCTAATCGGTCCAATATCTATTACTCAATTGATGTATTCCTTTTATGCTTTAGAACCGCCCAGAACAACATTGTAAGTGTTCTTTTTATAGTGCAGTTGTTCTGCAGAACCGTTCTTATTACTTCTTCCCTTGCCTCTCATGCACCATCATCAAAGGAGGTGCACGAAGTGTTCTGACACTAATGACATATGCCAAAGGGCAAATAGTAAATATACTTGGTTATATTTGAACAATAACTGTAATAATTTATTGTGGTTAATTAATTAACCACACAACCACCAACAAATTAATATAAACCACAGATGATTAAAACAAAAACCAAACAAAGAACAACAAATCTGTCAAATCTTATAAATATCATGTCAACCGGCAAATCCACTGTTTTTTGGTGTTCGTTTTAAAACTGTTTTGATCGGTTCTTCAGAACGGTTCTACAAGTTGAAAAGAATACACCAAATACTAACAATAAAGCTAAAATGCCAACTTAGCAAATTTGCTCCCGAAGCAGTTTGATGTATTTCTTCCGTGAAAATTCAAACTTTACTACGATACATAAGTGAGTATTAATAATAATATATCATCATTAATATATCAAAATGTAGGTGATTGGTTATCTTTTAATATTTATTAATAAATTATTATGTTTTGTATTATTTAAAAAAAAATTGCAATTTTAAATAAAAAAAATGCGTTATCGGTTAAACACCCAGAGAAAATTGCTCTGGCCAAGGTGGCACGTTACCATTTAGCTATGTGGATATTTAAAATTTTGGTGAAAATGTAACTTATCTATAATATTTTTTTATTATTATTATTATAAAAATATTTTTTTATAATGAATTTTACCTTTTGTCTTGTGCCCATAATTTAATTATTTAGAAGACTCTGAATGTTAAGGGGCTTATAAGAAATATTAGATATTAGGTTATATGGTTTAGTTTATTTAACAATATTTAAATATGTATATAGTAAATAATGTTTTAATTGGTGGGAGGAGTTATCCAAACTATCGGGCATCTCCACCCATTTGTAGGGTCTTAAAAACATAAGGGTACTGTACTGAAAACGTTGAGTTATTAAAAAATTAAGCATAATTTAATATAAACAATACATTTGAGCAATCAACGCTGTTTTAATAGAGACCTATATGTAAGTGGCACTTCCCAATATTCAAATTTACTTATGTGGGCAATTCATTTTAATTTTATGTTTAAAGGTTTATTAGTTTATTCATAGACATTATTTTATAGCAAATGCTTTTATTAATAATAGGCAACCCATTTAAACAATGGAAGTGTCTAAAGATTCGAATGCCAAAGTAAATTTAATCCACCACATAAAAGCTATCGTCAGCTATAACGATGAATCGGGATTGGCCGTGGAAGAGAAAGAAGCGTCGTTGATGTGAAGAAGAAACAAAGTTGGTGCTAGTACTGAACCCTGAGGCACTCCAGCCATTAATTTCGTGAAAGCTTGAAGAGTGGCCATCAACAATGACTGCTATACGTCGATTAGAAAGATAACTGGAGAGCCAAGAGCAGAGTTTAGTTGGAAGACCGTAGGAGGGAAGTTTATTAAGAGGTGCGTCATGCCAGACCTGGTCGAAAGCTTTAGATATATCAAGAGCAACGATCTGGGACTACCTAGAAACTCCAGAGACTTGTTCCAGTTGTGTGTGAAACGAGAAGGAAAGAAGAGTCTGCTGTAGATCTCTTGTGACGAAATCCGTATTGCCTGTCCATGTAAAATTTGTATGTTTTCTAAATACCTAAGAATTTGCGAGTTAATGGATTTCTCCATTATGCCAGTTTTTTTTCTTTAATAAATCATACCTTGTTAGAAAAAAGGTTAATATCTGGTAAAATAAAAATGAAATTACCATTAAATTAGAGTTGAAATTTAATTTAATCCATTTTGGACTGTAAAGTTTTGTTTAGTGATAAGGTGTTTTTACCAATTTGAAAAACTTAATTAAAGAAATTACAGTGCATACACTTTTGTAAGGAAACTATATACAGTTGTCAAAATTGGTAGGGAATGTATTGGGATATTGGAAACTAAAAGAGATAGAAAGACGGTTAAATGGGGAAAGTTATAGACCATTTAACCTTTAATTTAATGCGGTTTTGATGACGGCCAGTATCTCGTTTGGTTTTGAGTTATTTTAAAAAAACCAAAGATGTGCATTTAGAAAAAGTGCTGTAGTTTTTTTATTTCAAATAATTTTTGGAATCCGTAAAAACATTGTTAGGGCAACTTTTTAAGAGGAATACATTCCTGTATTTAGATTTTTAATTTTAACGTTTCGGTTTTAAGATATCGTCATCAATTTTCTTTTTCTTATGGCCGCCATTTTGTTTTTTCTACATTTTCAATAACTCAAAAACCAAACGAGATACATCCGTCATATAAAACGGCATTATATTAAGCTTTAAATGGTCTATAACTTTCCCCATTTAACCATCTTTCTATCTCTTATGGTTTCCAATATCCCAATACATTCCCTACCAATTTTGGACACACTGTATAATAAAAATAATAAATACTAACAAGCTTTCACGTATCATTAAAGGTAATTTCTTTATTTGGATTTTATGGCATTGACATTGATTTACGTCTAAGCTTTTGTCAGAGTATCTTGTCTGTGTTTAAATTAATGATATAAAAAACTAACTTAGGATTTTTGGTAAATAATTTTTTTGGTGGTAGGAAAAATATTGTACATGACTCGTGCTGAAAGTAATATTCACATTCGTGGTATTGTCGAACTCGGCTATCGCCTCGTGCGACAACAATTTCACTCATGCGAAATATATCACTTTCGACACTTGTTATGTAATATACTATAGCTTACCCTAAGTTCATTTGTGAAAATTAAATTTTTATGATCCTGAGCCACCATCGGGACATTTTCTGGTTTCAATGGTCTTTTCAGGATTCCAGCAAGCAACTCCATCTCTGGTTATTTGAGCGAGGAACAACGTGTTTGATTTTTCATCAAATACAGAACTTGTAGTGTGTGTATTTTCTCCCTTGGTGCCTTCCAGCTATAAATAAAAATAAAAGAATGCTGAGTAAAAACTACCTATTTTTAACACGCTTTTATTAGCTTGGGTTGTAACTATCTATCTATCTATCTATCTATCTATCTATGTAACGGAATCTTTGAGCCTAATTTTTACCAACTTCCAGCGATTCAATTTCTTTGAAACTTGCACACACGTATCAAGGACCGATGACAATGCAATAATTTAAAAACAGTATCCCGTTATCCTGATTAGGACCGCCAGGATAAATAAATTCCTTTACAGATCCTCTGTGTCTCTTGACAAAATGGCGAAGGAATTTTTAGTAAATAAACTGGAGCATTTATTTTTAAAAAACTAATTGATATATCGAACTAAAAAATGAAAAATAAATAATAGTTTAAAAACTAAAAACACGGTTTTATATGCAACCGAACTAAAAATTAGAAAATAATTTTTCATTACAAAGAGTTTGTCACTTCAGAATAAAAGCGTGGGGTGCTTAATATATTAAATGTTATAATTATTCTATTTGCAAATATCTATGAGGGAAAAGTTATGAAAAATAGTAAAATGCACCCCACGCTTTTACTCTGAAGTGACAAACTCTTTGTAATGAAAAATTATTTTCTAATTTTTAGTTCGGTTGCATATAAAAGCGTGTTTTTTAGTTTTTTAAACTATTATTTATTAAGTATATACAGTGTGGTCCATTCAGTGTGGAAATTCTTTTTATTTCTTCTCAGAAAATATTGATTACCAAAAAATGGGTTTATGATCTACATCTATACAGAGTGTTTTCTAATTAGGGTAGGAACATTTAAGGGCTTATTCACTCAGTTCAATGCATTGTTTTCAAGATACAGTAGTTATTTTTTTAAATTTATGTTTTTTATTAATATCCTAAATATTTCTTATTCAATTTTGATAAAATTTGGCAATGTTATAAGCAACAGTAAGATACTAATTTACTTCTAACTTAATTAAATTTATTAAGTCCAGTGGTGCTTTAAGTGGCACTTAAAAAACTTGCAAATTGTTGATCCAAAAATTGCACGAACACACATTCTTAAAGTCCGTGTTACAGTCGGCAAGATCTTTCTGCAATTTGGTTGCAGCAACTTTCTTTCAACAATAAACTTGCTGCAAGTTTATTGCAAATTCGTTTTACTGTCGGCAATTTGCTTTTTAATATTGCAAAAATAGGGTAAGGTACCAACGCAAAAATGTGAAAATAAAGTTAGAACCTAACCTAGGTACTGACCGGTATTTTGAATAGCTGTTAAAAATAAAAAATATCGAACGAAAAAGAGCCACCGCGGCTAAATTTTGCCTCATTATTGCTGCCGCTACCCTCTTAGGGGATGAAAATTCAAGAAGAAAAGCGAGAAGGTGGTGGTCACTCAACTAGTAACTTTGGGTGGGGTTGGTATCACTAAAACAACCATATTTTTCTCAGACTTGCAGTTGCAACTGCAAGAAAAATCGGTCCAACTGGTAAAGTTGCAACTCGCAATAAAGTTGCAGAATACGCTTCAAAAATCAGCTGTTCGCGTACTGCGCATGCCTACCACAAGTTTCTTGCAAGTTGCAGAAAGAACTTGCCGACTGTAAAACGGACTTAAGGAAAGTTAAATACCCTACAAAAAGTTTTTTTTGCAAATTGTCGTTAAACAAGCCGTTTCCAGGTAATGGGGCTTTGAAGATTGAACTATTTTTTGTATTTTTTTTTCGTGAGTTTTGATTTTTGTTTATTTTATAATAAAATTACATTCTTAAGTATCAGCATCTAACTATAAAACTACCTGTATGTTTTTTACCTTAAAATGATAGTAAATCCCTTTATCCTTGGTTAAAGTTTTATTTCTTAATACTGCAGTGTTAACAGAGAATTCATTAATGCTCGCCGATGGATGGAAGTACATTGTGCGAAATCTAAAAAAATTGGAAAAAACAAAAGGATAAATACATAAAACGACTAAGCTAATAGCTAAATATTTTATTGCCTAACTTTACCTATTATTTGTTGTATTTTGGACTCAGAAAGATTCAACTACCCAAGCAGCAAGCTGACGTCATTATAACGTCATTTTTAAGATATTTTGGTCATTTTTAGTAATAGGACGTCATCAGACCATAACTATGACGTCATTTTAACGTCATTTAAATAACGTGTTTTTGACGTCGTTGAAGTAACGTCTTTATGACGTCATTTTTTTGTCATAGTAGCTCATAAAAACCTAATGACGTCATGTCTAGAAAACCCACCAGAAAAAATTTGTGACATTATATGATTCGTGTCAAAATCCAACCAAAATATCATATGACAGAAAAATACTACTAATAATTTTACAAAATTGAAATAGGAAAAAACTCTACCGATAGATGACGTATGGTCAATAAACTACCATGTTTATTCAACATCTTCGCTTTTTATCGCCTCCACCGTACCAATATAACCAAAATAGATCAAGACGGGTCTCCGGTTGGTGATCTCAATTAGCTTTGAAGAAAATATCTCCGGCTAGTGTAAAAATTTGCGTCTCCCGGTTGGACAGTGTCCCGAGAGATGCGACCTTGCAGTGCCAGGTAATTGCAAGCAGTAAGGAGTTTCTTCCTATTTCAATTTTTAAATAAAATATCGTATCATTTTATCTTTAAAAAAAAGTATAAGCGTCAATTTTTCGTCATCTTAAAGACGTCATTATGTCGTCATTAACGAGACGTCATTTGTCTGTGACTTAGGGAGGTCAATTTAACGTCATTCTGTCGTCATCTTATGATGTCTTTGCTGACCAAATGTAACAAAAATTGACTAAAAGAGCGTCAGCTTGCGGCTTGGTTATTTACCGGGGTGCTTTTTGCTAAGGCATAGTTAGGATTTGGTTTCAGGAAGCGGGATTACAATAACAAAAAATAATCGAAAGAGTACAAAAATGTATTAAGAAAATGAAAATCCATGAGAGTTATCCGTAAATCAAAATAATTTTAAATTTTTAGATTGGCAGCTTTTTAAATAGGATATAAAAGCTCTAAAATATACTATTTACGCATTGGTTTTATTTGTCAGTGTTTTCATTTTTAAATTGATTCATTAAAAAAAAATAAAGAGGGGTCCTTTAAATAAATGCATAGTATAAATAATTGTTAATAAGATTGCCTACAAACAATTAGGGGGCAGTTGCTTCCCCTCTGCTCCCACCTATCTACGCCCATGAATATTCTGTAATATGTTTATTTTTCATTAAATATGCTGGTAAAAACTGAGCAACACGGTTTAAAAAATTGTAGATCGGGTTGCTTAAAAATACGTGTACTTGAATATTTTAAAGTTTAAAAATAAATATCACAACTGAAATAAATTATGTGTATATGTAAAGGTACCCCAGTAATCGTTTATTACAAATTTTTATTTACTTTTGATATGATTGCAAAAAAACATACCTTAGAAATTAGAGGTTTAAAAATTGGTAATTCTCTAGGACTGGTCGCAGTGGAGATTGTGGGGCGCCTGAATTAGAAAAGAGTTTTGTTTTTAGGTAAAAAAAGATTTAGATTTTTTATAGGATAAAAATGTGTCAACACAATCAACCTTATATATTTTCTGTAAACAGCACTAAAATTTTTTTTGGCGTGTTACCACAATTACCTGTTTAATTATTGGATTTTTGTTCGTATTATGTTTATAAGGTTTAATTTGTTATGACAATAACCCTGACACTATCTCTAAAATTAACATAAGCTCAGCTAAACTGAATAGAGGCAGATTGGTGTATTGTTTTATTTTTTACTAATTAAATTATTAAAGTAATATGTACAGTCATCTATATACAGTTCTTATATCATTAAGGAATGCTATAAAAGAAATCTTCTGACTCGTTTCTCCATATTTTCCAGCAGAAATGATCCAGGTGAGATTAGAAATGCTGAATAGGTCTCATTTTTTCAGAATTTGTATTTTGGCTAACCAGAACTAACCAAGACCTCTCGACCCCTTGTGTATGGGCTCCTGTAGCCGGGTCTACATAATTTTCTTGATGATTAACTGTGGAATGTGTATACCCCAATTGATCCAAGTTCCAGCATTGGCCACTCATCAGAGTGAATTACTGACCCAAGCTGCACTTCTCGTTGAATGATTGGAATTAATATGTCCCTATCCCGCCGCTCTACGAAAACGTAGCGGCAGTGAGTGTCTCTCTTTTAAGCCAAATACCCAAGGGCCATCCACTTTAGCACCATGGTTTCTATTGTTTTCTACCTCGGCGTCGCTGTCTTTAGATAATGCCACTCGGTCTCCATTTAAAATGCGACCACGGTTGTATTTCCGCCGACCAGCAAATTTAGCCTCATCAATTTGAATAGGATTATCCTTCGTGTCTACCATCTAGTAACAATGGAACTGCAGACTTCTCGGCATATATTAAACCAATCTGTTACGGTAGCTGATAGTTTGTTACGCTGATCATCGGGATCTCTTGTACAAAAGAAAAACTGACTCTAACATGTCACATAAGCTTAGGTTCGAATTTATTCTATTATTGATATCCGTGTAGTGGAAAAATGTGTTGCCTCTCCTAACTGAACGCGTGACTTGACAAGGCTTTCCCAGGACAACGAAGCACAGGTCTAAATTGTACTCCTTGATCCCGTTTGCTTTTCTGCTGTATTTCGCTTTCACATCGATGGCATTCTATATTTTCAGGTTCTTCTGAAAGTTGGTGTTGCCGCAAAAGTTGACAGCAACATTTTTGTCTAAAATAACTATTCTATATAAATCTTTAGCAACATTATTACGTATCACTATAAGAAACTGAATTAACTTATTTTTATAAAAATTTGTCTCTTTGTATTTATATGCCATATCACCAGTCAAATATCATGAGTCCCTGCTTAGGTACTAATTCTTACAATTGTGGTACTCCTAAGTATTAAGTGTTTATTAGAATTATTAGAAAGATTATGTAAATAGTAAATAGATATTAGCCAAATAATAGGTGGAAAGTGGAAGATCCCGCATACTAAAGTGGCACCCAAAAAACAAATAAAAATTAAACCTCTGTAAAAACGAAACACTACCTTCATGAAAGCATTTAATTTTTGATATTTCCTCATAATATTTGATCTATCCATATGGTTTTATTTATCTGGACAGTCTCAGGATAATTATTCTTGCTGAATATGTTTGACCCAGTCACCCTTAAAAGGCCAATGATCATTAAACTGGGCCTTCAAAATCGACATTTTTTGAAAAACATACCGAAAATATTGTTTAAAGTGACAAAAAATAAATCGTGAAGGTTTAAGTCTTAGGCTTAGACCAGAATGAGTTAATATTATTCTTGTGGCAGACATAGGGTATTAAATAATAAAAGTATTGATTAATAAGTGTTAAGTTTATATTTGGGGTTTAAAGTAGGGGTTTCCATTTAAATTATTAAAGTTCTATATTGCTAAACGTCGATTTCTGTGGCACTTCCGGTAAAACCGGAAATTGAATATAATTTTATACAGTGATAGGATATAAAGCTCATTAAATATGTGTAAAAAATCGTATTAGCTTCTTCTGGCATCATTTTTTAACAAATCGATAAAAGTGACAGTTAATATGACATTTTTTTCAAACGCCATTTTCTCAAAAACTAATTAGGATAGTTATAACATGTGGTACATGTATTTTCTTGGAATTGCCTGTTAAATTGATTTTAAGAAAAACATATGGGGTGTTCCCTTTAAAGAGCAAAGTTGGGAGCACTAAAACACTGCTACATAAAATCTGAAACATCAGCAATCTGTATCCTATTAAACCAAATATCCGAACAAAATATAAAAATTGTGAAACACTTCATAAGAAAATAACAGGCTTGATATATACAGTGCTAGTCTAAATTCAGGACCCTCTCCTAACTTCTGAATTGTTTGGTATTTTTTATGAAAATTTAAGGACTGTGGTGAGATAACATAAACCAAATTATAGAGAGAAAATGACAGTTATAAATGTCAAACTGACAGCTGGGTACCATTTTGAAAAGAAAAATTAAATGAAAAGGTAGGTCTTGTGGCACATCATTTTAAAGCTCCTGACAAGTACTTTAAAACCCCAAAATATAAAGTCAATACCTTTACCTACTACAAACTGGCGTTACTTTGAAAATTACCTAAATGCCTCATTTAGATGGCCGTATTTCGAATCTAATAAAGTTAGATAAATTTAATGTGTTATTTTCCCAAAAGCTTTTTAAGAATTTATTTATTGGTAATATTGATAATACTATACAGGGTAGAACAAAAGTATATTTTTTTTTAATGACGCACCCTGTATTTTATATTATCATTAAAAAGATATCTTCTATAAGACCTTTAAGAAAATACCACATACGGTATATTTACCTTTATTAGTTTTAAAGATGTCGCCATCCAACCATCAAGTTAGTCGGGTGATTTTAAAAGTACCGCAATTTTTAAGGAGGTGAAGGTATTCACTTTATTTTTGGGGTTATAAAGAACTTGTCAAGAGCCTTAAAATAACGTGCCACATTTTTTCCATTTAATTTTTCTTTTTAAAATGGCGCCCTGACAGCTGGGCGTTTGACATTTATATCTGCCATTTCTTGTCTAAAATTTGGGTTATGTTGTTTTACTAAAGTTCTCAAATTTTCATTTAAAAATTATCAAATAATTTAAAAGTTAGGAGGGAGGGTCCCTAAATATTATTGGTATTGTGGCAACAGTTTAAAAGTTGAATGTGAAATACATTTTTTATACCAACTTTGAAGGTCAATATCTCCCTCACGAAGCGCGTAAGAGGTTTTTATATGAAGTACTAACATTATTTTGGCTTACTCTATCACATCTATCATTTTTGACCTCACCTTTCTGGACACCCTGTATTTAGCAACATAAATTTGTTTCATGTAGCTTACCCTTTTTCATCTTCTGGTCCCAAAGCCAAACCAAACAAACCATCAGTCCATTGAAAGTTTACACCTCCAACGCTGAAATCTCCATGAAGAGGATCAAAGTAAAAATAGTGATGCTCAAACCTCCATGAATCGTTATCTTTTAATGAGTAAACAATTAGTCCAAAAGCTGCAATGTCAGGAATATATGCATAAGTGTCTTCGCATCTATCTTTGTTGGAGTCGATGACCTACAAATCGACATTTCTACTCAATAATATTTTGGGGACACCCTCTTATAGTAAGGGAACGGCGGGAGGTACCGCTATTTTTTTAAGTAATTTTGTTACCGAATGAGTTTTGGCTCTAGCAGTTAACCAATTTTTAGCAATCAGCAAAATGTTGTTAAAGTAAAAATACAGTATTGTTTTTTCATATTAGTTTCAAGAAACTTAATAAATTTTTTAAAAGCCCTATTTAATACCCCCGCCCTGCACTACAAAAGGTACTTACAGAATTATTTATGGATATTATTTTCGATAATTTTTTCTAACGATAAAGTAACATTAGTGCAGGAATTGAGGGGCGAGTTGCTCTTGTCCATAATGCGTAATTCGGCAGGAGTTATTTTTTTCGATAGGTGCATTATGACGTAATAACCCGAAAACCACAAGATACTTACAAATAAGGCGAAAGTGCCGCCATTTTGTAAAAAACCGTTAAGGCCTATATCTCTGTAATCGTGCACTTCAGCCCACAACTATTAGTCTAAGTTCCGGCATTAAGAAAATATACCCTCATCTGTTAATTAAATGAAATCATATTTTATAGGCTGATTTTAATGTAGTGGATGCAAGTGAACAACATCTGCCAGCATAGGTCTGCTACAATTAATAATAATTAATTTATTATTAGTTAATTTATTTATAATTATCGCTTTACCAACACCGACTCCACAGAAAGCCTATCATCTACATCCAATTGGAAAAAGTCGTCCATTTTTCTCAAAGAGACTTCTTAATACTATAAGTAAAAATATAAGACAAACTCGAAGTCTGGGTCTCAGTCAGTATCCATTTGTTTTTAAAATCATCATTTGAGGGAAAAGAAAAAACTGAAACCGTTGGGCCTTTACTGGCACTGGTACTCTTACAAAGAGGCACACAACAAGAGTACGGCATTTTCAAAAACTTCATAATTTGTTAAAAAACAGAAATTTACTATAAGTTTAGTATATAACCTGTCGTCTTTTGAGTGTAAAAATCGCAAAGAAAATCACAAAAAAACACTAAACACTATACTAAGAGGGTCCTTTTAGTTCACTAGGCCAATAAAAAGTTAATAACACAATGTTTTAATTAGAAAAAACTGGTTTAAACGGATGTAAACAACCACTTGTTGATACACCACTACACAAACATCACAAGAAAAAAAGGTAAATAAAACATACACTGTACTAACAGTTTCAAAAATCAATTTTAAACGTCCTTTATGTCCACTTAAAACAATTAAAAGGTAAAAACAACCGTTGAAAACGAAAAAAACTGACAAAAACACTATACTTGTCTACTGTACCAGAAAACAAGAGATGCCGCCATTTTTTATCGTCGGATGACAGTTGATTGGCTTTCCGTGAAGTCGGTTTTGCCTTTACATGTTAATTGCATAAACCAATAATCAGCGGTGAAATAGCCTAGTTGGTTAGGTAGCACCATTTAGCAGTGCATGCTTTGTCGACACTCTGGGTTCGTATCCCGCACTGGGAAACATTTTTTTCTATTTTTTATTCCCTTGTCTATTAGCAAAATTATGTTTACCATATTTAATTGAATAAAATCGGGCTGCTACCTAACCAACTAGGCTATTTTACCGCTGATCATTGGTTTATGCAATTAACATGTAAAAGTAACAATTATAAATAAGTTAACTATTAATTAATTAATTATTATTAATTGTAGCAGACCTTAGCTGGCAGATGTTGTTCACTTGCATTCACTACATTAAAATCTACCTAGAAAATATTATTTCATTTAATTAACAGATGAGGGTATATTTTCTAAATGCCGGATCTTTGACTATATGGGGACATTTATTATAGATAATAAATTTTCTATATTTTTAATTTTTCGTGCCACTTACCGTTTACGATTTATAAGGTTATTACTGTTTCTTTATTGACTTTTTTACCGATACCTCTTTTTATAATTGTTTAAATAATAAATTGCCTATTATATACATTTTCTACAACAAACCAAACTTTTTTCTTAAAATTAATATTTTTAAAGTTACAACGTGTTCAGAGTTGTACCTGGTCCGATGTTGGATGACATGTTTAGGCCCAGCTGACGTTAACCGCCCATGCACAGGATTTTTAAAATTGACGTGTTATAACTCCGAAAATAATATTTTTATAGGTCAAAAAATTATAACGGAAATTGTAACTTATTGTTTAAACAATTATTAGAACAGATATCGGGAAAAAGTCAATAAACAAACAGTAATAAACTTGAAAACATAAATCGTAACCCTCCATTTATAACCAATTCAGAAATTTTAAATTGACGTTTAAACAATGGGTTAAACTTCACTTATCAATTTTGTATTTGACAAGTGAAGTTTAACCAATTGTTTAAAAGTCAACTTGAAATTTCTGAATTGGTTGCAAATGTAGCCTAAGCGGTATGTGATACGAAAAAACAAACCCGAGCGCCGAGTTTCTCTCCTGCCCTACATGAATTTTGGGAAAGTCCCACGGATATGACGTTCGCGGGCGTTTCTGAGCTCTAGGTGTTCTGGGGGTCAATTTAAACAACATATCAGTAAATATGACAGGGAATACGGATTTCGTCACAAGAGATCTACAGCAGATCCTCTTCCTTCGTTTCACACAACTGGAACAAGTCTCTTGAGTTTCTAGGTGAGTCCCAGATCGTTGCTCTTGATATATCTAAAGATTTCGACCAGGTTTGGCATGACGCACTTCTCAATAAACTTCCTCCTACGGTCTTCCAACTAAACTCTGCTCTTGGCTCTCCAGCTTATCTTTCTAATCGACGTATATCAGTCATTGTATGGCCACTCTTCAAGCTTTCACAAAATTAGTGCTGGAGTGCCTCAGGGTTCAGTACTAGCACCAACTTTGTTTCTTCTTCACATCAACGACCTTCTTTCTTCCACAACCAATCCCATTCATAGTTATGCTGACGATAGTACCCCTTCACTCTACTTTTCAGGTTCTCAAACCAATCTCTCAACCCGACTTGGAAAGCAAACGCAGGGCGATGCAGATATCTCTTCACAGGATCTCAATTTAATATTGGATTGGGGCGCCACAAATCTCGTTCAATTTAATGCATCCAAAACACAATCATGTTCCTTGTCGCGAAAAAAATCATCAAACACTCACCCTTTGCTTATGAGTGAACAGGTTTTGCAGGGCGGGGGCACATTTAACCTTGTGGGCGTAACATTTGAGAATAACCTAACTAGCATATTCGGATATTCTGAAAACTTTGACATTAAATGTCAAAAACATGTTTGTTTTATCCTAGAAAAACAGAAAAATATTGAATTTTAAAACATAAATAATAGTAAGTTTTTATTTTTATTATTTTTATTCCATTTGTCTTGACAACAGTGGCAGATTTGCCACCGAAACGTCGATTTTTAATTATCTTTTACTTGTTTAAAATTTTTTTGGTTTTTTAGTACTTTTAATTTTATTTTGGCGTGTACCCAAATAAATACCATCCACTTTATATGTGTCCCAAACTCGACCCTCTCTGGAATATTGTTCTCATGTCTGGGGAATAGCATTCCCTACAACCCTCAGCATTCTTGATGCTATTCAAAGAAGAGCTGTTCGTCCTATTAATGATCCTTTACTTACTCAAAGACTTCCTTCTCTTGCCCATCGTCGAGTTGTGGGAGATCTATCGCTCTTTTATAGATACTTTTACGGCTTCTGCTCCGACAAATTATCCAGTATAGTCCCTCCTCTTGCAGCTCCCAACAGAGAAACTCGTGGTGCCGCACGTATGCATCCCTATACGGTTCAATTGGACAGGCCCCGAACTTCCCATTTTGTTCGTTCTTTTATCCCTAGAGTTTCTAGACTGTGGAACCTACTGCCAGCGGAGGTCTTTCCTTCTCCCCCAAATCTTCATGTTTTTAAGTCCCGTGTTAACAAACTTCCTCTTACCTTACTTAAGACACCCACGGTACGTTGGTACTTAGGCTTTCAGCCTTCGTGGATTGTCCAAGGATAAAAAAAATAAGATATTTAAGTTACTAGCAAAATTTGGCAGAATTGTCAACTGGTTAAGTAATGCAACTAAAAGATTAAATTTAAACAACCCTAGATTGCCAGTTAGTTACTTACAATATTAGCAAAGAAGGAGTCATGTTTAAGGACCTCCTTTTAAGGACGTATCTTTTTGATAAGTTTGTCTGTATTAAGGTCATAAATTAAAATGGCTGGTGGCGACACTACTTTATGTCCTTCTAAAATATTGATCCATCCCATATCCATAACCCAAAGACGGTCGCAGGCGTCTACGGCTACTCTAAGAAAGAAAATAAAAATATATATTTTTTATTTTTAAATTGACAAATCCTATAAAACTAAATATAGAACTTGAGTGTTATTAGGTTTGTTCCAGCAGGCTGTCAGAAATCGTTTGCAACCGTTTGGATTCTGCGCACGTCAAATTTGTCGTTCCAGCAGTGCCATGTTTGTAACATTATACGATTGTTTGTTGTTCCAGCAGTAGTTTTCAAAGTTGGAAACATGTTGGAAACTGTTTCAAAAGTTTGCAAACTTTTCTCAAACATTACTGACAATTTTTAACATAACCTTTCTTGTATTGGCGTATAAGCAGTGTGCACGCCTTGTTTATTTTTCGTTCCAGCCAGAGAACTGTTGCCAACATTTCTGACTAATGTTTGTAACAATTTCTGCATTTTACGATTGTTGCTAGCATGTTTCCAACATTCTGCTGAAACAAACCTATTTTTTCTTCTTTTATGGCATGACCCAAGAAGAAAGGATCTCTTATAAGAAAAAGCACGATATTAAGTGAATTTGGCTTCTAGTTTTACCGGGAGTTTGCATGTAAGATATAAAAAAAATTGCATAAAAAAGGTAAACTTTATAAATATTGCTACAAGCAAGCGCTTCCGAGATATTTTAGAATAAGCGTCTCATTTCACATAAAAAATCTTTCGCATTCCTTAATGCTCTATTTAGGTCACCCAGGTTTCTCTACAAGATTTTTACAAATAGTTGTTGTTATTTTTAAAAGTTGATCGATTGTAAGATACAGGGTATCCAAGTAAAAAAAATAAATGGAAAATTTAGCACCCTATATCTTTCAAACCAGGAACCTTTCGACTAAAGTAAACTGCATGCAGATCGTTGTTTTGTGATCTAAAGACTTTGTGGTAGCATTTCGTACAGATCTTTTAGATACTACCAAGTGGCTTCGATAAAGCGTGAATTAATGCAATGGCAAACCTTCCCAGCAAACACTATTTGCCGGCAATATACATTTTCATATTGGCATTGATGGTAAAACATTGGCAATTGGTGGCAATATTATGCCAACATCTAATACGCAATAAAAAGTCAACCCTAAATAAACACTCAATTGCCATTAAATTTTTCATGCAGGCGAATTGCCGGCAAGCATACAAAAATGGCGGCATACCAATCCTCATTAAATAAAGCATGCATTTTTGTTGCAGGCAAATAAATATTGGATTTTTAAAGGCAAACCTTCAACGCATATTCATACTTTTCAAACCATATTATTAACATTGGTATTTAACTAACATTAAAGCAATTTTTTTAACTGTTTTATTTATAATGGCAGCTAAACAACATTATTTTATGTTTTTTTACATTATTTAAAGGAAATGGCATTTTTATAACATTTTACGATTAAGTTAAACAAAATGTTTATTATGCATGTATTTTTGAGATGATTCACATTTCCCGCTTAGCCGAATTACAAGATTTGACGATTTTGACAGATGAAGCAAACTTGCAACCTGCAACACTTTCAATTTTTGTCTACGTGGTTTTCTACCTTTCTAGTTTTTTTTTAAAGAAAAGGGTTTTTTAATGGACATAATTAAGTATATTCATTACCTAATTAGCGTGTGTTGTGTGATTAATTGGTGATGGCTAGTCGAGAAGGCGAGTTATTCAAGTAGACTGTTAGGAGCTGTGAACATTTTGTTTAAAACCTTTAAAGTTTGTAGTTACTTTAAAAAATTATATGAAATTAGGGAGTTGCCTTATTAAAAGTTTTAAAGGGCATGTTAATAAAAAATATTTTATATATTTAATAGTTTTTTTGACATTTAACTCCTTTAAAATATTTCTCTCTATGTTTTGGATCTGAAAATTGAGTGTAAGTGTTGAATACTTCCTATTTTAAAGTGTTTTCTTTTGATTTACTATTTTTTTAAAATTTTATTACATTCTTTTAATTTTTTATGGTTTATTGTAACTGTATAAAAAATTTATAACATGTAATTTTTTTAATAATAAAGTTTTCCTGCCTTTTTTTTCTCATTTTTTTCGATTACAAAATTCTAAATATGTTAATTTACTTTTGGGACATTTAACTTATAAAACTTAAAATACTTATTTAATGATAAATGCCATTATCCTAAACGCATTTTTGATCATAACTTTATTAATGATGGATGCCATCACAGTATCGCCAACACGTGGCCCAATAACAGCCAATTACCCACTTTCGTGTCTTTTTGTTATCTTTTTGTCAATAACTTATTAATGATGGATGCCATCAATCTAAACGCAATTTTTTGGCATAACTTATTAATGATGGATGCCATCATCCTAAACGCATTTTTTCATCATAAATTATTAATTACGGATTTCATCACATTATCTGCAACACGTGGCCTAATAACGGCCAGTTGCCCACTTTCGTCGTCTTTTGATACCTTTTGCCAATGCCTTGCCATTAAAGAGTGTTGGTAATGTCAGTAAAATTAAATGTACAAGGCCGGCAAAAAATTTTATATGGGTTAGTACGGAATAAAATTTTAATCTGAAATATTTAAAAACAGTTTCTCGCAGCGATATTTATCAAATATATCTTTTTGCGCAAAAAATATGAAAAAGAAAAAATTCTATACTAAAATTATTATAATATGCCAAGACAAAAAAAAATATCATACTTTGAACCTAAGCAAAGGACTGCGGGTGGTTCCCTCCACATTTACGACAAAAACATTATAAGATATTTCGATTCACACTCTGAAAAACCTTTTAATACTAAATTTTGTGGAAAAATGTCGACACCCTGTATTTCGCATACGATTAATTTTTCGACAAAGGTAAATTAAATTTGATTATTGTATTTTGGTCCAAGGAATTTATGGTAGCATTTTATACAGACCTTTAGTGACACCCTGTATAAGTTAAAACAGCCATTAAATATCCTATAATGCTCTTACCTGAATGTTGAAACAATAAAGTTATCACCTTCTGGTTTTCCTTCCCCTTGGAGAGGGTATTGGCTTTCCAATCGGGATATGGAATAATTGCTGGAGATTTGCTATTTTGTTCCTTAAGAGAAATGTATCCCAATGAAGCGGCAACACCATTTTTCCATCTAAAAATTAACAAAGCATTTTGGATAATATTTTTCAGGCTGAGGTTTCTTTAAAATAAACCCAGGTTGACATTGATCAAAGTCTACTCGTACCTTATTACTTTTCGGTTTTAACAAAAAACATACAGTGTGGTCCATTAGGTGTGCAACAAATAAAAACTTTTTATTTGCAATTTGTCAGAAAACTTTGTTTTTCATAAAAAAAATTTCATGATCTCAAACTGTATTAGCAATAGTTAGTTTAAATAAAAAGTTAAGAATATACAGCCCAGCAAACACTATTTGCCGGCAATATACATTTTTCATATTGGCATTGATGGTAAAGCTATTGGCAATTGGTGGCAATATTATGCCAACATCTAATACGTATTAAAAATTAACCATAAATAAACACTTAATTGCCAATAAATTGTACATGCAGGCGAATTGCCGGCAAGCATACAGCAACATGGCGGCATACCAATCCTGATTAAATAAAGCATGCCTTTTTGTTGCAGGCAAATAAATATTGGGTTTTTGAAGGCAAACCGTCAACGCATATTCATACTTTTCAAACCATATTATTAACATTGGTATTTAAGTAACATAAGAGAGAGTAACATAAGATAAGAAAAAGAGTGTTTTAGTAGACATAATTGGGTGTATTCATTACCTAATTAGTGTGTGTTGTGTAATTAATTGGTGATGGCTAGTCGTGAAGGCAAGTTATATTCAAGTAGACTGTTAGGAGCTGTTAAACATTTGTTTAAACCCCTTTTAAGTTTGTAGTTACTTAAAAAATAATATGAAAATAGGGAGTTGCCTTATTAAACGTTTTAAAGACCTGTTAGTAAAAAATATTATATATGTTTAATAGTTTTTTTTTTGACATTTAACTTCTTTAAAATATTTCCCCTATGGTTTGGATCTGAATTTTTTTTTAATGATAAAGTTTTCCTGCCTTTTTTCTCATTTTTTTCGATTACAAAATGTAATGTTTTTCAACTTTTGGGACATTTAACTTATAAAACTTCCAATACTTATTTAATGATAAATGTCATCATCCTAAACGCATTTTTCCATCATAACTTATTAATGACGGATGCCATCACATTATCTGTAACACATGGCCCAAGAACCGCCAATTGTCCACTTTCGTGTCTTTTGATACCTTTTGCCAATGCCTTGCCATTAAAGAGTGTTGGCAATGCCAGTAAATTAAATTTACATGGCCGGCAAAAAATGTAATATGGGAGGGTAGGTCAACAAAACTAAAATCAGCTTAAGATTAGTACCCTTATTTCTAAAAAATATATATAAATAAAAGTTATTAACAATTTTAAATTATGCTTTGATGTCAAGTCATGGTATGGTCTCCCTTCTATTTAGACTTTTTAAAATATCTTAGGAAATATTTAAATTTAACTGAATTGAAATTTTAATAAAAAATAAAAACAAGTAATTCAAAAATTTAAAAATAAATAAATACATTTTATATTAAACTGGTCGTGTCCACGAGCGGAATAGAAAATCCCTATAAATTTTAAAGGGGTTTAATAAAAAAATTCAATAACCTGTTTTCCGTAAACGTCCAAGATACCATTGACCGTGATACACCCTGTATATAATTATATATTATTTAAATCATGACAAGAAAGAAGTTGTAAAGAAAGCGTCAATATAATAAGTAATTTATATTTAGTGTTTATTTCTTATTAAAACAAGATAAGAAATTGTCAGTTAAGACAAGATTTATTGTCTTAGCTACCCCTAGCCAAGACAAAGAAATTTTGTAATACCCAGTTTGTCGATAAATGGATTTTTTTTAAACAACGTGTATTTAAAAGTTACTAGTGTTAAATAACAGCCTTCTTAAACATCTGAGCCGTGAAAGAGGAAATCTGGCAACACAGCACAGTAGAAATGTCAAGTAAAGTTTTAGAAGTAAGCAATAACAAGTTTAAACGATTGCTTAAAAGGTTTTTTCTGTTTTTAAAAGTTAAATCGTAGCTTATATTTATTATATAAAAGAGAAAATAAGTAATTCATTGTAATATTTAAAAATAGGACCAGTGCCAATATGTCAACTGTTGTTTTTACGTCCAAATGTGCGCGTATAGTTGAAGCGTACGGCGTACATTATGCCACGAACGTGTTGCGTTTCGGGCTGCAAAACGAATTACTCCAGTTATATTAAAACAGAAGGTTATCAAACAACATTTAATTTCCTCATAAACGATGAAATTAGAAAAGCCTGGTTGTGCGCTATTGACCGGATAAGTAAGTGTTTTTTATTAAAAGTAAAAGTAGTACCTATACGGTAAATGGACCAATATATTTTACGGGCAACTAATTAACTAAGTGTATTTTTTAAAAAAATGGTTTAATTTGATATCAATAGTGTGTAAAGTGCACCAAAAACAAATATTTACCCTAAACAATATTCTAAGGACTATATCAACTAATGCGCATAAATATACTGGTAAGTTTACCAAAAAATTTTTATATAGATATTCGGAAAGTTATTTACTTAATGCGATTTTAGAGTAATTAGGAGAAACCTAATTTAAAGCGTTTGTTATTTTAAAGTGCATCTTATGTAATACGAATTAAGCTTTTATATTTATAACTAAACACACATGCTTTCAATTCTTTTAAGTATTGCCAATATTATTAAATAAAAAATGTTTAGTTAAATTTAAAATGCTACATTGGTCTGTTCACAAAAATGCATAAAGAGTTGGTAAAAAAAATCCTAACAACTTAAATTTTTTAAATCCTTACCATAAATTTGTATAAGGCAGAAAAGTTCCTGATAAGTTTTTGCAGACACATTATTGCTTTTTAGGGCAACTATAGTATTTAAAATTATACCTATATGTTGTTTAAAACATCCTAAAAATGAATACCTATATTTTGTTTAAAACACTTAAAAATTAATTATATTTAGCATGTAATCTATTAGAAACTCATTTCAATATTCCTACTGTACAGTGTTTGCAACGTTCCCTTTCTTACTTCACGGCTCATATGTTTAAGAAGGCTGTGGTTAAATCCATTTTGGTGTATTTTTTGCTACTTTAACAACATCATTATTGATATCGAGTTATGATAATGCATACTTAAGTTAATGAACTGTTATCAAAACAGCCAATTTAAGTTTATCATAAGTTCACTGTTACTGTTATATAAGAACAGCCAATCATAAATTATAAACAAAATTTGTTAATTATTTAATTCTAAGCTGACGTGTAAGCATTAAAATAAAATAAAAAAAAAGAAATTAAAAATATAGCACATTTGTTCGATTTTTTTTCAGTTGAATCTTAACTTGCTGCCTCATTTTGATTTTACCAACTAAAAGTCACCAACCGATTCGATAATATATTTAATTTTTGGATGTCTTTTAACATTAAAAAACATTAATAGGTAGTTAGGCAAAAGCACTATTTTTATTAATTATTTATAAAAAGAATTTATGGTTTCGTCCGTTACTTTGTGACCGTACATTGTACGTTTGAAAATGTAGTTGTACTACGAAACAGCTGTCACGGCTAAACATTCAATTAAAGTGACTATGAACAAAGTATATTTTTTGTTTTATTTTATTTATTTATAAAAAGTTGGAGAAAGTTCTCTTGCTCATCGTCGAGCTGTGGGAGATCTATCGCTCTTCTATAGATACTTTTACGGCTTCTGCTCCGACGAATTGTCCAGTATAGTCCCTCCTCTTGCAGTTCCCAACAGAGAAACTCGTGGTGCCGCGCTTATGCATCCCCATACAGTTCAATTGGACAGGCCCCGAACTTCCCATTGCGTTCGTTCTTTATCCCTAGAGTTTCTAGACTGTGGAACCTGCTGCCAGCGGAGGTCTTTCCTTCCCCCCTAAATCTTCAAGTTTTTAAGTCCCGTGTTAACAAACTTTCTCTCGTCGAAACTCGGACTCGTAAGCTGTTTCACCGACCCATGTGCCTTAACTTATACATATTTAAGAAACTTTTAATTCGATTTTAATTATTTAAAATTAATGTATGTTTATATTTTTTAAATTTTTTTATTTTTCAAAGTAATGTTTTTGTAATTTGGAACCACTTGTATATCTTACGGCGATTTTAATTCTAGCTTTTATGATTTTAGATGAAGCAAAAATTTTTATAAAAAAAATAATGTAAAAAAAACAGATACCTATAATTAAATACATCCGTAGACACATTGTAGAAATTATCATTACTTTACAGTTGGTATAATTAGATTTATTTTTGTAAAAAAATCAATTTTATTTTAAGTTTGCATGTTATTAGAATTTTTTCATACACATAACTTTTTCCAAAGACTTTTTAGGACATTATGTCAGCAAACCACATTTTCTAATATTCCATTATATTTTTAAAATAATTACCCAACCAGCGACCTTGAGTGGAGATAAATATTAATTTAAAGGTAATTAAAAAATCAGAAGTAATTTAAAGAAAAAAATATTTTAAGAATAATTGTGCCCAACGACTTGAATTGTGCCTTACTGCATGTAGGGTTGCCAGATGTCTGTTCAGTCGGAAAAATCTTAGCTAACCAGACAACAGAATGTCCGGTTTTTGTTGGATTGAAAATGCCACATTTTGAAAATAAAGTTTTTTTTTATAGTGCTACATCTATACACGGACTATAATAATCAAAGTTTCCAAGTGTAAATAGTCATCGCCAATCAAAGAAACCTACCTTTGCAAACATATAAAATTATTACAGTATACAAATCAAGACTTCACAAAATAGTTCAATATTAAATTAAAATTGAAAAATATTTGGACAGACAAACGAAATCGTCTGTCTTTATTAATCTTAATTAAATTGCATATAAGTCCGGTAATGCAATGTATCGCAGATGCGCAGTGTCTAACTTTAAAAAAATCGATTTTTGTTATTACCTTAAATAAACCTATTCTAATTTTAATAAAATTTAGCACTTTTATTTGTAACAGCTATTTGGAATATTTAGAGATTTAGAAGTTAATTAAAGTTACCCAATCCAGTGTCTTGAGGGGTACCTTACCGAATATTTCTGTCAAAAAATTAAAATTAGGATAATTCATTTTTTAAATATTAATGGTAATTAATTAAGTGTGTGGGTAATTTAATATTATCATTAATTTCAATATTCAAGTCAGTTGGGCACATTTTTGAGTCAGAAATCTTCGTTTAGGTACCCATGGAATCGCCACTGGTCTAAAGTAAACTTTTTTTAATATATAAATAGCTTTTTAACCAAATTTAAAATTAAATTAACGTTTTTTTATGTCCGTTTTTTTCTGCAGCACTTTTAGCAACCCTAACTGTGTAGTGGTCACTGTTTTATCGCTAGTTACTTACCTGGGAATTGTAATAAACAGCTTGTCCTTCCACCTTTCAATTCCCAAAGGAAGATTATTTGCTTGAATGTAGTCTCCATTCTTAATAGCCTCCGATTTGGTTTCATCATTGGGCCAAGCAAAGTCAGTTCTTTCCATGCAAAGACCTCATCAAGTTCAGCCAAAGCGTTGGCCTTGTAGAAAAGAAACGAGACAACGATAAAAAAAATCCGAGCTTGCATGCTGAGTGTCGGGTTGTTACAGACTATGTCAAACAAGTAAACAAATATATTTTTATATGTTATATTTATAATTATAAATAAAAGCTGATTGTTTCTTTTCCGATTGAATTGTTTTAGAATTCTAGTTTATTAATTAAGGGAATTAGAACGCACAGTATATAAAATCCTTTAAGAATTTGCACATTGCATTTCTTTTTTTATCTTTTTGAGATCCCACGAAGGCTTAGATACCAGAGTACCGTGGGTGTCGGGTTATTAGATGTTTAACCCAGCAAACACTATTTGCCGGCAATATACTTTTTCATTTTGGCATTGATGGTAAAGCATTGGCAATTGGTGGCAATATTATGCCAACATCTAATACGCATTAAAAAGTTAACCCTAAATAAACACTCAATTGCCAATAAATTTTACATGCAGGCGAATTACCGGCAAGCATACAAAAATGGCGGCATACCAATCCTGATTAAATAAAGCATGCCTTTTGTTGCAGGCAAATAAATATTGGATTTTTGAAGGCAAACCTTCAACGCATATTTATACTTTTCAAACCATATTTTTAACATTGGTATTTAACTAACATTCGAGCAATTTTTTGATCTGTTTTATTTACAATGGCGGCTAAACAACATTATTTTATGTTTTTTACATAATTTAAAGGAAATGGCATTTTCCTAACATTTTATTGATACAAATCATGCAAATAAAAATTAAGTCAAACAAAATGTTTATTATATATTTTGGAGAGAATAAAAATAAAATGATGGTAAAATTAGCTAGGTTAATTTCTGACGATTTCGACCGAAGGTGATAAATTCAAATTTCCCGCTTAGCCGAAATACAAGATTTGACAATTTGACAGATGAGGCAACCTTGCTTTTGTTTGGCCGCTTTGTGCAATTGTTTTCTACGTGGTTTTCTAGCTTTTTAGTTTCTTTTTTAAAGAAAAGAGTTTTTTGTAGACATAATTAAGTGTATTCATTACCTAATTAGTGTGTGTTGTGTAATTAATTGGTGATGGCTAGTCAAGAAGGCGGGTTATTCAAGTAGACTGTTAGGAGCTGTCAAACATTTCTGTTTAAAACCTTTTAAAGTTGTAGTTACCTAAAAAAATTATATGAAATGAGGGAGTTGCCTTATTAAAAGTTTTAAAGACGTGTTAATAAAAAAAATTATATATATTTAATAGTTTTTCTTTGACATTTAACTCCTTTAAATTATTTTTCCCTATGTTTTGATCTAAAAATTAAGTGTAAGTGTCCCTTAAATACTTACTATTTTAAAGTGTTTTCTTTGATTAACTATTTTTTTTTTTTTAATTTTATTACATACTTTTAATTTTTGTTTTTTTCGGTTTATTGTTACGGTATAAAAATGTATATTATGTAATTTTTTTATTGATAAAGTTTTCCTGCCTTTTTTCTCTAATTTTTTCGATTACAAAATTCTAAATATGTTATAAAACTTGCAATACTTATTTAATGATAAATGCCATTATCCTAAACGCATTTTTTTTGCCACTAACTTATTAATGATGGATGCCATTATCCTAAATGCATTTTCTCATCATAAATTATTAATGACGGACGCCATCACATTATCTGCAACACGTGGCCTAATAACGGCCAGTTGCCCACTTTCGCGTTTTTTTGATACCTTTTGCCAATGCCTTGCCATTAAAGAGTATTGGCAATGCCAGTAAATTAAATGTACAACGCCGGCAAAAAATGTTATATGGGAACCCATCGTTTCCCCTGTTCCGTCAACGTTGTCCAAGCACTGAAACATGCAGTTATGAATTTCATATCACCTTTAGCTAACGCGGTAGTGCCACCATGGTCGTTATTTTTAAATAACTACTACCTAAATATGTCTCCCCGCTGGGAATCGAACCGGCGACTTCTGGCTTCGAAGATCAAAGCTCTGTTCACTGCGCCACGGGGAAGGCTACCAATGTCTACCCCTTTATTTTTATTATTACATGGTTTTACTTAGCTTGACCTGTTTAATATTTATTTGTAATTTGTTATTATTTGTGTCAAATCTAGTAATTGGAATTTGATTCCTTTCCTGGCGGCCACAGTCTTAATCTTAATGACAATACAATATAATACATTTTTTAGGATTTTTAATCCAAGATGGCCGCCAATACAAAATGGCGGAACATATATTACTTTACTAAAACCTTAATATCGGTATCAAATGAAAGGGCTTGATTGGTAGAATAGAGCTCACTAGAAAAAAATTAAAATACAATATGGCCACCGACACAAAATGGCGAATTACATATTTTCCACAACCACTTTAATATAAAATCATTGGTTAATTCTGGTTAGTTATAGTAAGGCATTAAATGAACTTAATAGAAAGACAAAGTATTAACTTACAACAAAGCTAAAAAAATAATGTTAATGTGGAATGTAACAGACATTTTGTCCTGCACGAAGCGCTTCCGAAAGGATTTCTGTACATGGCGAATTGTCTTGCTGGCAGTACTTTTAATATCATGAATTTTTTCATAAGGTTGGCCTTCCAGCAGGACAGAATCCTACTTGCAGTACATTTTAAAAATCGCGCGATTCTGTCCAACGAAGAGGGACTAAAATTACAATAGCGCGACCGACAGCAACAGATCCGGACTGAAATAATTTAAAAACTTATACTAATATTTATCCTGAGCAAATATTTTTTGATCACAACATATTTTTTGTCAAAAACAAAATTGTATTAATTCTAGAAGCCAGATAAGATTTTTTTTTTTGATGGTTACCGAAAAAAGCTAAAAAGCTTAATGATAAAACTTTAGTCAAATTAGATATAAAAGAATAAAATATATTTCTTTTTTTAATTTTGGGAAACAATAAGTTAGTAAAAAGTCATTCACTTTTTTGACTTTATGCACATTTAGGCCTCAGTCCGAAGATGAACCTATGGTTATACAAAATGGTCGTCAGACCAATGATAACCTACGGGTCAATTGCCTGGGGTGCAAAGACGCTACAAAAGACGGCAATAAGGCAATTACAAAGTATACAGAGACTCGCTTGTCTATGTATTACGGGGGCCATGAAATCGACCCCTACTGCAGCACTGGAAGGTGCTGCTTAATCTACCGCCACTTCACATCTACATACAGGGTGAAGTAAAAGCGGTACAATACCGTCTCAAACAAGGCCAGAGTCCTATCATAAGACAGGAAAGGGCCATACAATGGAGATTCAAGGAGGACCAAGAAGTCAACTCAGTGTGTGAGATGCCTTCAGACAAAATGGTACCAAGCTACTGGCTAAACAAAGGTTTTCAAACTTTAATACCAGACAGAAAGGACTGGGTGGCAGGGCCTCCCATTAAAGCCGACCTAATCTGGTATACAGACGGCTCCAAAACAGACCAAGGAGTTGGAGCAGGTATATATGGGGACAAACCAAGGACGAAAATAAACTTGGGTCTCGGACAATACCCTACTGTGTTCCAGGCCGAAATTGTAGCCATAGAACAATGTGCTAGGAAATCATCAGAAGGAGCTATGAGGATAAAACCATAGTAATCTATTCGGACAGCCAGGCAGCCATCAGGGCACTCAGTTCATGCAAAATCAGCTCCAAGCTGGTGCGGGACTGCGTAATTGCCCTGGAAGAGGTGGGTGCGTCCAACAAGCTAACCATTGCCTGGGTACCAGGACACGAAGGCCACGAAGGCAATGAAGAAGCCGATAAATTGGCAAAGGAGGGGGCTGGTAGGACAATGGTAGGTCCTGAGCCCTACTGTGGTATTCCATCATGCCAGGTAAGGTCATCCATTAGATCATGGATTATGAGGGAATCACAAGACTGGTGGAGGAGAACACCAGGACAGCGTCAGGCGAAAGTGTTCATCAAGGCTTACTCGCCAGAATTTACAAAAGACCTTCTGAATTATAACCGGAAGGCAGTAAGAATAATAGTGGGTCAACTGACAGGTCATTGCAGACTGAATAAACACATGGAAACTATGGGCCTGGCAGAAGAAAACCTATGTAGGTTCTGCCAGGAGGAGGAAGAAACCGCAGAACACGTATGGTGCTACTGCGAAGCCCTTTGTCGTCTGCGGTTTGCAAGGCTGGGTGAAGAAAACCTAAAGCGGCAAGATATACCAAGGGGCCAGTTTCAAGCTTGTGGAGTCTGATTAAACAGACCGGCTTGGATAGCGTGCTCTAACCTATGGACGGAGGACACACAATAAACCTGAGCAGGTTGCAGTGTTATAGGATATGCAATCCACCTCCTAATCTAATCTAATAGTTAAATAAATTTTTGGCCCTAGGGATTAGATAAACTACTTTAGTTCCTGTTTCAAGGCTCTTTAGTCCCTCCAAACAAACTTTAGTCCCTTCTGTTTAAAAAAATATTTCTACTGCTTGTCAAGAATACTTATTCTTGTCAAGCCAAATAAATTCTATAGAAGTTAAACTAATCCGGCCACACAGTTTTTTATTATTAATAAAGTTTCATGCAGTGTTGTTTTAATATAATTAGTACCATTGGGACACCGTTTAAATACTCTTAATGTCTTTGACTAATGTATTTTTATAAATAAGATTTTCTTGCATATAACTAGTTTTAAATTAATACATACCAACACCTCATGGTCACGGTGCTATAGGTTTGCAATTTAATAGTGTAAACAAATTAAAGCTAATTTTAACAAATTTAAATAAGTTGCTGACGACTAAATTATAAATCTTCCTACCAACAACTACCCTGGCTGTAAAAATAGTAATACAGGGTGTTACAAAATTAATGCACCACATTTCAATGGCATTTTACGTCGAACATAAGCCAGATAAATTCAAATTTCCCGCTTAGCCGAAATACAAGATTTGACAATTTGACAGATGAGGCAACCTTGCTTTTGTTTGGCCGCTTTGTGCAAATGTTTTCTAGCATTGTTTTTTTAAAGAAAAAAGTTTTAGGTAGACATAAATAAGTGTATTCATTACCTAATTGGTGTGTTGTGGTGTAATTAATTGGCGGCTAGTCGAAGAAGGCGGGTTATTCAAGCAGACTGTTAGTAGGCCGTTAAACACTTGTTTAAAAACCTTTTGGGCCCTGTAGTTACCTAAAAATATTATGTAAGAATCAGGGGAGTTGCCTTACTAAAAGTTTTAAAGACGTGTTAGTAATAAAAATTATATATATTTAATATTTTTTTCTGACATTTAACTCCTTTAAAATATTTTTTGGATTTGAAAATTTAGTGTAAGTGTCCCTTAAATACTTACTATTTTAAAGTGTTTTCTTTTGATTTACTATCCTTTTTTTTAATTTTATTACGTAAAAATATTGCGATTTAACTTAACTTACCTTAGTACAAAAAGTTATATTAACTGAGATAGAGGGAGTTAAAGTTCAAAAATAATTTCAAATTATTTTAATATTTGATACACTTTTGAATGTTGTAATAATACTCGTGCATATAGGGTTTTTTTATCATGAGCTATTTATATCTAATGTTAATTTTTAAAACGCTAGCTACCCTAATGTCAATTTCTGTAAACGTCCCACCTTTTTTAGGCCTCTGTGTACCATTTAAGTAAACCAGTAAATTCTCCTATGTTTTCTTCACAAAAAGTTGTACTTTTGTAAGAATGGCTCTGAGCCACCGTTTTCAAGATATTTACTTAAGTAGTTTAGTGTAAACCGAAAAGTATATGTTGACAATAATATCGAAATGCTCATTGGAGCGAAAATAACGCACACTAAGCCTTATGGGACGAAGGCAAATGACCAAACACCGAAATTAAATAGTTTTTGTTTATGTCGAATTCATGACCGCATCGCGTTGTGTTCATTTTAGAAGCAACCACAACGCGTTCTGTTCGTTTGAAGAACGACCATAAAACGATGAATTATTTATTAAAAAGAGACCACATACTTAAAACACCTTTTAAAATATAGTGAGCACATATATTTTGAAAATAAATACATAATTTCAGATTTAGTTAACATAAGACAGAGTATAGTTCAAAAGTTGGAATATTCTAAACATGAAAATAATAGGTGCTCTCTGTAATTTTAAGCAGTAAACAACTAGCAAAAATAAAAGTTTTGAACCACTAAAATAAGTAATTTTTATCTAAATAGATGTTAATTAAGTACAAACGTGAAATGGTGCACCGCATTAAGGAAACCAGTTAGAATACAGGAAAACCTCGGTGTTCGGTTGATTTAAACCATTCATTTCTGCGTTGGTCGCTTCCAAAAATGATCAATGACGCGTAGCGGTCATAAGCTTCACGACCATAAAACGGGAAACCCATTTAATTTCGGTGTTTGGTCATTTTACCTTCGTCCATAAACGCGTTGTGTGTGTTATTTCCGCCCATTGAGTTGCTGATATTTCAGTGTAAATATATGGATAAATACATTAATTTATTTGTTTATAATGGGGTAGTTCTAGTTATCGCTAATACTTTGTTTTTAAAGGCATTTTTGCGTTGCACTAAATTACCTAATGGCGAGTACTTAGAAAACGGTTGCTCAGAGCGATTCTTATAAGGTATACCTTATTGTGTAAAAGGTATTGAAGAGTAGTAAGAAATTCAAGTAGTTAGCGTGCTTCTGGTTAGCACCTAAAAATTAGCATTAGATATAAATATTAAATCACCACAAAAAAATTTTCTTTTTATCATCACATTGTACAGAGTGTGACATCATAAATTCCTATTATCAAAATAAAGTAAAATAAAAGGTATGTGCGTACCCCCATTGTCCATACACTGAATAAACCAATTTCTGACGTTTAAAATGACAGCTTACTGTCCGTGGTTGAGTGCTATAAAAAGTTTAATTAAATAAAAAAACAATCCAAATTACAAGGGCTTTAATCGGGAGAGCAGGCCGGCCACTCCAAATCGCTTCTTAATGAGATGAGGCCATTGGATGAGGCGCAGAGGAAAGTGATTTTTAATTTTTGGGATATTTTTTGTGTGTTTTTTGGAAATCGCATGTTTCATTTTCAAGCAGAAATTGCCGCTATGCTGGTAAATAAAAACACTAGTTATATATATATATATATATATATATATATATATATATATATATATATATATATATATATATATATATTTTATTGACAATGGCAAGAAAATATTTTACAATGATCTATACTATTTTTATTTCATTTAAATGCTACTTTTAACGATGTTTAGGCAAATACAAAAAAGAGCACTGGTTGGGTAAAAATTCGTACATTGAGCATAACAAAGCTTTAAAATAAATGACATTATTTGATATTTTTTTCACAAATTTTGTTATTCTAACCATTCTAAAAACACTTCATTAAAATTAGTTTTAAAATTTAATTAGAAGTGACAAACTTTTAAATAGTGTATACCGGGTGTCAACGAATTTATTAGACAAGCCATAACTTCTAGCATATCAGACGTATGAGACTTCCTATACGTAAATGGTATGAAAAGAGGAAAGTTTTCTCATATGTTTCAACCTTTAATTCCATTCAGTTTAACCAAAATAGCTTTATTTTTAACGTTTTAAATAAAACACTTTGTATGTTTTATCATTGTCGGATTCCTAAGCTCATTAAATCAGTATATATTTTGTAAAGTTTTTGATCCTACTTAATTATTTTTGGAACCTTTTTAAAATTGCATCTAGATAGCCATGATTGAACGTAAATTAATCTAAAGACCTCAGGTGATGTCAGAAAAATACAATGCAAAGTTTTAGTGACTTGTCGTCGTCAATATCATAAACTGACGTAACTCATTTTTTTCATTTTCACAAGTGTGCTTTTTGGGTATTCTTTTGTGCGACATTCTTTCTTAGTAATATATAATAAGTTAGTTATTATATTTCTATAATTTTAAAGCTATCAAAATCTAATTTATGCCAATTTGTAATATTAAGGAGTAACTTCTCTTAAAAGCAATAGGGAATTATTGGAAAAGGCAAATAGTGCTAGCAGTATTAGGGGAAAAACCTTATTTTATTACTGCTAAACTTTAACGCGCCTATGTGAAAAAGTGTTATTGGTCAACATGACATGCTTGTATTATTTTTAACCTAAAACTGGAATATTATTTGTTTTTATTTATAGTCTATTTGATTTATTTGTTTTGTATAGTTACAAATGAAGAAGTTTCAACTTTTTAGTATATTTTAAAGACAAAATTTAAAAATAAACAAAAATTACTTTAACCCTTAACCTCATTTCGTTCTCAAATGTCAAAATAAGGAAGGGAAACGACCGACTATACCTTGGCACAATTAAAAGTCTAGCAGTAACTTTAATAAAGTTTCCCTTATTTAAAACCACTACTGAGCATGCGTAAAGTCAAAATACTGCTGCATTTATTACTGCTAGACCTTATATGAATTCCAATAATTCCCTAATATTGGCCCTAGTCAGTTTTCCTATTTTATGAGATAGGCCACTTCGTAATATTGACGACGTAGTATTAAAGATGGAAATAAAACAAGTTGACAAATTGACATTTTTGTGCCTAATCCGAATCAGTTATCAAATGGCAACCCTTTTTTGACGAGCACTTTTTAAAAAAGATATTTTAATTTTTTTAATGATGTGAATTTGAAGATATGCTCTATATTGGTTAGGCGGATTCATTTATTGGATGGTCTTCTTGTTGAGTACGCCTGGAAAGAATGGGACCGCTTCGGTCCTGGTCGCGGGTATACGAGCTGACCCTGTTCAGCCCTATTGACCTATGAACTGACCGGTCGCCTGAAACAAAATAAAGAGAAAACCCCCAAAAAATTCTAATTAAAAAACGACGTTTCGGTGGTAAGTTTGCCACCGTTGTCAAGTTAAAAAAATAAAATAAAATATTAACTAATATTTAAATTCCAAAATGATTAAAATTTGGATTATTTTTGTATCTCAAACTGAAAATAGTTTGACATATGTGTCATGAGTGACATAAGTAACTGTGTATTTATTATTTGTAAGACAAAAAAGGTAATAAGTTAGTTGATTTTTAGTTTTCCTGAAGATACTTCAGTATCGAGCAAAAGGCAACCAAGTGTTATTTAAATTGACTGAAATTGATGCTACACAATTATCTTTATTTAATAATATATACGTCACTTTCTTTGATTTATGCGTTTTTAGAACAAGCTTCCTTACTAAAATGCTCGAAGCATCCAGTTTATTCTATGCATTGTTATACAAATGCGTATTGGCAGATTTTGATTTATGAAATTCTGTGTTTTGAATGTATGATCTGTGTTCTTTAATGCGTTTAGCTAATGGTCTATAAGTTTCACCTATATAAGACTTATCGCATTCGCAAGGTATTGTATCAATGACATTTTTTGTATTTTCATTTAAGTTGTATGGTTTTGTTTTTGTTAATTGAGGATCTAATGGTGTTTTGTGTTTTAAAGATTGTGCGAATATTAAATTTATGTCCTATTCGTTGAATTTTATTTGATAGTCCGGGAATGTATGGTAAAAATAAATTTATAAAAGGTCAATTTTGATTTTGTCTTATATTTGGATTTTCAAATTCAAGAAAACAATTATTTATAAAATCAAGAGGATAATTATTTTGAATTAAAATATCTTTTAAATAATCTTTTCATTGTTTATATTTTGATTAGAACATATGACTTTAATTCTATCAAATAGACTTTTTACAACTCCCTTTAACCATTATGGGGTAATTTGAGTTAAAAGAACACAGATCATACATTAAAAACACAGAATTTCATAAATCAAAAATCTGCCAACACGCATTTGATAACAATCATAGAATAAACTCGGATGCTTCGAGCATTTTAGCCAAGGAAACTTGTTCTAAAAAACGCAAAATCAAAGAAAGTGCGTATGTATTATTAAATAAAGATAATTGTGTAGCATCAATTTCAGTTAATTTAAATAACACTTGGTTGCCTTTGCTCGATACTGAAGTATCGTCAGGAAAACTAAAAATCAACTAACTTATTACCTTTTTGTCTTACAAATAATAAATACACCAGTTACTTATGTCACTCATGACACATATGTCAAACTATTTTCAGTTTGAGATACAAAAATAATCTAAATTTTAATCATTTTTAATTTAAATATTAATTAATATTTTATTTTTATTTTTTAACTTAATTTTTATCTTGACAACGGTGGCAGACTTCACCGAAACGTCGTTTTTTAATTAGAATTTTGTTTTGGGGTTTCTTTTATTTTGTTTCAGGCGACCGGCCAGTTCATAGGGGTCAATAGGGCTGAACAGGGTCAGCTCGTATACCCCGGGACCAGGACCGAAGCGGTCCCATTTTTTCCAGGCGTGTACCTAACAAAAGACCACCCGATGTGAATTTATTTGCGATCGAATTAAAAATAGGGATCACGGCCACCTAGATGCACTCTTTAAAATAGGTCTTAAAAAATTAAGTAAGTGTAAAAACTTTTAAAGATGTCATATTCTACCTAGAATTGTCTAAGGAATCCAAAAATATTTAAATATGCAGGGTATTCCATTTAAAAATACAAAAATGGAGCTCCGGTTAAACCAGAAGTGGTTGGAAAATAAAATAATATGCGAACACTTTTGATTTTCTACTATTTACCTATACCAAGTCTTATTTTGATTAGTCTAATATTTAAGGAGTTAGGGCTCGTCTAATAGATTCGTTGACACCCGGTTTATTAGGCATAGGCGCAATTTGCTTCGGTTTTTAGGGGGGCTGGAGTCTTGGTAGTCCCGAAAGGTATGAGGCAAGCTTCGAGACTTTGCAAAAAATTGGGAAAAGGGATTTATTTGTCATTACTGCCACAAAAATGACCTACAGTTAGGTAAAAGTGGCACTATTGACATAAAAATCGCTTTTCTTTTCGCTTTTAGGTTTTAGTCACATGAGTTTCGGCTTGGATACTGGAAATCTTGGGGGACTAATTTTGTCTAATTTCCTTTTGGGGGGCTAAGACCTCCCTAGCCCCCCAAGTTGCGCCTATGTTATTAGGTAATCTAAGATTCATTTGTTATAAATTACAACACTGATTTATACAAAACTATATTTTATTTTTGTGGTGATAACTGGAAAGTGTACAAAAAATGGTTTTTTAGGCTTCTAGATAATGCAAGTGTAGTAGTAACCACAAATTATTCTTTTAACGTGAAAAATCTATAACTAAAACTCCCAAAAATAATTCGTTTAAGTGGCCGCCATCTTAAACATTTTTTTATTTGAATAACCATTCGGTTATTGCATTATCTTAAATCTCTCGCGGACGACACTGGAGGAATTTAAGTTTTCCTTGTACGATAAAACGCCTTATTTAATGCATACAAGACGTCTCCCAAACTTCTTAATAATATCTAAGCTGTTATTCAGTTACTTTTAAAAAACGATTATTAAAAAAATAATACTAATAAAACTACACCTTGTGCCATCAAAAAATAGTTTTTAATGTTCAACAAAGAATTGAATTTATTACTTTAACACTTTCATTATCAAGAAGTTCACGGGTGTATATTTAATAGACACAAGCTAAATGACCACCGGTGGTTTTCCCTTATTATAAGAAGAAATCCGCCGTACGGCGGCAATGCTTATAAAAACTATTAAAACCCGCCGAATAATAGTTAAAGCTTACCTAACCCTAATATTTATTTATTTTGCTGTATCGTAAGCGTTTAGTTTTCTTGCGGTTTAATTGTAGTGTAGAAAATATGTTCTGTATTGGTTGGGCGGATTCATTTAATTGATGTTATTTGTTTGGGTACACGCCAAATAATATTGTTTTTTTAAACAAAATAAAGAAAACACCTCCCAAAACAACCTGAATAATTTTTAAATAAGTAACTAGAAATACTAAATAATCGACGTTTCAGTGGCAAGTCTGCTACCGTTGTCAAGATAAAAATAAATAAAAATAAAAAAATTTAGAAGTTGACAATTATTTAGGTTTAAATAAAATTTAGGCTTATGTTCTAGGATATTCTAAAATTGTTTTACATCAAATGTCAATTTTTTGGTGTTTTCTTTATTTTGTTTTAGGAAAACAATAATATTTGGCGTGTACCCAAACAAATAACATCAATTGTAGTTTAGTTTATAGCACCCTTTGTAAAAACAAATTGGAGTAATAGCTTTGTTCGCGGGTCTAGTAATGAACCGATTCTGAACCAGAACCGAACTGGTTTAGAATTGTTTTAAAGCGCATGTCTAGTTATTTATTAGTTCGGAATTTTTATTTACCGCGAACGATTTTCTATACAGCTGAGGATGTATTCTAACCTAGCCTTTGGTTAGGATTTTTCATAGTTAAATTGGATACTATACAAAAAAATTAAATTCAAACAAAAAGGTAAATTGTTATACTGTCCAATGCCACTCGAGGTCTGGCGGAAGACGAGGAATTCCCTGCGTCCTCTCGTTTTTAACATAAGTATGTGTATTTAACTAAAGATAAAATTCAAACAACAAGAAATGGTAAAATCTTGTAATATTGTCTATATTTTTTAATTAAATCTTTATTTATTTTATTGCATACATACATTCATACGGAATAGAATCAAAAATCCTTTGTTTATATACGCTCAGAATCACAAAAATATAAAAAAATATTCAGCATGTATATTAACCCGCATAAAAAGTGGCAGAAACAAATAAACTGTAATACAACGGTTTATTTCTGTACCACAAAAACAGAAAACAGCTGACCATGTCGACAATACGCATGAAATTCCGAACTGAACTTTTAGTTCCAACAAAAATCCCAGTTACGAACCGGTAACGAACTGATTCCATTGTAACCCGCGAACACAGAACTGTTACTAAAAATTCAGGATTTTACAACCGCGAACGCTGCTTTTTTAACTGCGCATGCGAATAGTCGCAGAACCGGTTCAGAATCAAACCCGCAAACAAAGCTAATAGCTTTGTTCGCGGGTCTAGTAATGAACCGATTCTGAACCAGAACCGAACTGGTTTAGAATTGTTTTAAAGCGCATGTCTAATTATTTATTAGTTCGGAATTTTTATTTACCGCGAACGATTTGCTATACAGCTGAGGATGTATTCTAACCTAGCCTTTTGGTTAGGATTTTTCATGGTTAAATTGGATACTATACAAAAAAAAATAACAAAAAGGTAAATTGTTATACTGTCGAATGCCACTCGAGGTCTCTCGGCGGAAGACGAGTGATTCCCTGCCTCCTCTCGTTTTTAACATAAGTACCTATGTGTATTTAACTAAAGATTAAATTTAAACAACAAGAAATGGTAAAATCTTGTAATATTGTCTATATTTTTTAATTAAATCTTTATTAATTTTATTGCATACATACATTCATACGGAATACAATTAAAAATCCTTTGTTTATATACGCTCAGAATCACAAAAATATAAAAAAATATTCAACCCGCATAAAAAGTGGCAAAAACAAATAAACTGTAATACAACGGTTTATTTCTGTACCACAAAAACAGAAAACAGCTGACCATGTCGACAATACGCATGAAATTCCGAAGTGAACTTTTAGTTCCAACAAAAATCCCAGGACTGCTAATCAGGTTACGAACCGGTAACAAACTGATTCCATTGTAACCCGCGAACACAGAACTCTTACTAAAAATTCAGGATTTTACTAACCGCGAACGCTGCTTTTTCACTGCGCATGCGAATAGTCTCAGAACCGATTCAGAATCAAACCCGCGAATAAAGCTAATATATCGGAATGGGGACAGGCAAATAAAACCACTATTGTATTTATCCCAACGTTTCGTGGCTGGATTGCCACTTTATCAAGAGCCTATAATTTAAAAAGCCACATTACAAAACTATTTAGTCACAATATTTTTCAACACTAAAAAGGCGAGGCAGGAATAACTTATCAGGACGCAGCATGAAAGTTCGCAATTAGATAAAACTTAAAATTCTTAAGAAGTGGAAAATTCTTTGTCTAAAAATAGGACTATTCTATTCAAAGAAGAGCTATTCGTCTCATTAATGATCCTTCACTTACAGAAAGGCTTCCCTCTCTTGCCCATCGTCGGGCTGTGGGGGACTTATCGCTTTTTATAGGTACTTCCATGGCTTCTGCTCTGAAGAATTGTCCAGTATAGTTCCTCTACTCACGGTTCCCAAAAGAGAAACTCGTGGTTCCGAGCGTATGCATCCCTATACGGTCCAACTGGACAGGCCCCGAACTTCTCACTTTGTCCGTTCTTTTATCCCTAGAGTTTCTAGATTGTGGAATCTGAGCATTGCCACCGGATGGCGGCTTCTACCGATAGAATAAGTAAAAACCGCCGGTAAAAAACTAATTTCGATTTTTGGCGGCTTTCATATATACAGTGTGTCCAAGATAAGGATCCTAAGCATGGGAATCTCAGTACCTATTGGAGATACAGCTTATGTTAAATTAGGAAAAAGTTGTGTTTTTCAAAGCTTATTTACATGCCGTTTAAAAACTTGAAAAATTTTCATGGCCTACTGAGATATTTGGCAAAACCAAAATTTGACTTTATCGATTTTATTTCTTCTGACTTTATTTGAAGGGATATAAAAAAACTAATAACACTTTTTCATTGGCACTTTTTAGCTACTACATGATGGTATTTTTAGATTTTATACCCGACGTTTCGTTTTCAAGAAACCATCATCAACTTTATTTTTATATATGGCTCGAAAAAAAGTACACCCTATATCTGATCCCATTTTTATTACAAATTCAACGATGTATCACATGTCATATTTTAATTTTTAGTTAAAAGAAAAATTGCATTTTTTCTATTTTTTTAAAGTTATTTTTAAGTAGGCCTTGTAAACAAATGCTTGGAAGTTAATACCTGTTACCTTATCTGTAACATAATTTAATATCATTATAAAATAGTATTTGTCCTTATTACCCTGCTTGTCGAGTTGTTGTTTTTAGAGCAATTGTTCTTATTGTTACTGTTGTCTTTATTATTGTTTATTGGTGAATAGCTAATATCTTATTGTATTATTACGGTCAAATATGCAGGATGGCCATTATAGCCATGAAGATAACTTTGACATGATAACTTGCTACATTTTGTGCTGCAAAAATAAATGAAGGTATCATTTCTGCAATTCAAATTTTTTGAGTTCTTATACGGCATGTAAATAAGCTTTAAAAACACAACCGTTTTCTAATTTAACCTAAGCTGTATCTCCAATAGGTACTGAGATTCCCATGCTTAGGATCCTTATCTTGGACACACTGTATAATAATAATTCCTATAATTTAGCAAAACCGCATTAGGTCGTTTAGCCAGTGCCTATTTAATAGGGACCAAATATCTTGAACCTAATAATCATATAAATAATAAAGAGGTGGCAACCTACACTCGCAGGGCGTTCCTGCAATGACATCATCAACTTTAACTCTGTATATTCTATAGTTAATTTCTTGTCCATTAAGGCTTTGGTAAACAAATCTGGGCATTTTGTTGATATGAGCCACATGTATCTATTGGCATCAATCTACAAAAAAAGAAAATTATAGTGTATCTGGCAATAGGTCCATGTAAAACATTTTTTATTATTGTTAAAAACTAGTATATTAGGGGACGACCACCGAATGTTACATTTCCCACCAGTATCACTTTGGCAGCACGAGCCGTAGGCGAGTGCTGTAAGTCATAACGAGAAGGAAATGAGGTATTTCGTGCGAGTTGCACAGCATACTTTTCTACGACTATTGATATATTCCTACAATACAATAAATTGATTGTACCCGATTTTTGACAAATTATTTGTCAGTTATGGTATACGCGACATTATAGCCTACTGCGAATTTTTATTGCATGTAGGTAATTGATTTTATTATTAGTTAATTTTACGTATAGCTTACCACAATGTCACAGTCATGAAACCATAAAGCTCAACACATGTTTCGGATATCGAGCTAGGCGGGTTTTGTGACTGTGTGTCAATTTTTGGCACAATATTAAAAAATTGCAAGTAAAACATTGTGCCAGAGGGCACTTTACCTAAAACTTAATATTTATTTACATCATAACTTTTTTATTTTGGCAGATATCGCAAGGCTGGGGGCGTCATTTTATAGACAATCAAAAACTTAAAAAATAAGGTACTTTTTATTAAAGTCGATAAACCTCACCGTTTAGGCACCAATAGACTTCAAAGTTTTCATCAATTTCAATCAAATTACCTACATACATACAGGGTGTCCAGTAACTCAACCGACAAACTTTACGGGGCGATTCTACAACAGAAAATAAGATTTTTTTTAATTAAGACGTTTAGGACATATGTTTATATGAAGTTTTTTTCTAATTTTTAATAATAATTAAAATAAATGCAATATGGCGAAAAATCAAAAAAAAAAAGAACTTTGACGGCTTGTAACTCAAAAACGAATGACATTTTGAAAAAAATAAGAAGCTCTACCCTTCTTTTGTCAAGTAGAATCACCCCCTTAAGTTTCGTGATCAATTTTTGAATCACCCTGTATTTACTTACATATACATACTCATATGTGACTATAAAATAGTGACCTTGGCTGAAAAGTCATATTTAGGAAACGAGTTTTCCAAGAATATACCCCTTTGACTGGTCTTAACAAAAACAAAATGTTGATGCAGTGTTTATAAAATGATATTAAAAAATGTTTTTAAATATATGATACTTGTTATAGAATATTTTTGTAACGTTTCATCTTTAGTAGGTGACCTTATTAAAAACTGTTTTGTTGCTTAATGTATCTTAAATGATATATCTGCAGCTGAAACTATATTTTTATATTCTTACCCTAATTTCAATAACAAAATCTAATTTTTCATGGTCCTGGGCAATTCAAGAATATGTCCCTTTGACTGGTCTTAACAAAAACAAAATGTTGATGCTGTGTTTATAAAATGATATTAAAAAATGTTTTTAAATATATGATACTTGTTATAGAATATTTTTGTAACGTTTCATCTTTAGTAGGTGACCTTATTAAAAACTGTTTTGTTGCTTAATGTATCTTAAATGATATATCTGCAGCTGAAACTATATTTTTATATTCTTACCCTAATTTCAATAACAAAATCTAATTTTTCATGGTCCTGGGCAATTCAAGAATATGCCCCTTTGACTGGTCTTAACAAAAACAAAATGTTGATGCAGTGTTTATAAAATGATATTAAAAAATGTTTTTTCAACATATGATACTTGTTATAGAATATTTTTGTAACGTTTCATCTTTAGTAGGTGACCTTATTAAAAACTGTTTTGTTGCTTAATGTATCTTAAATGATATATCTGCAGCTGAAACTATATTTTTATATTCTTACCCTAATTTCATCAACAAAATCTAATTTTTCATGGTCCTGGGCAATTCAAGAATATGCCCCTTTGACTGGTCTTAACAAAAACAAAATGTTGATGCAGTGTTTATAAAATGATATTAAAAAATGTATTTTAAATATATGATACTTGTTATAGAATATTTTTGTAACGTTTCATCTTTAGTAGGTGACCTTATTAAAAACTGTTTTGTTGCTTAATGTATCTTAAATGATATATCTGCAGCTGAAACTATATTTTTATATTCTTACCCTAATTTCATCAACAAAATCTAATTTTCATGGTCCTGGGCAATTCAAGAATATGCCCCTTTGACTGGTCTTAACAAAAACAAAATGTTGATGCAGTGTTTATAAAATGATATTAAAAAATGTTTTTTAAACATATGATACTTGTTATAGAATATTTTTGTAATGTTTCATCTTTAGTAGGTGACCTTATTAAAAACTGTTTTGTTGCTTAATGTATCTTAAATGATATATCTGCAGCTGAAACTATATTTTTATATTCTTACCCTAATTTCAATAACAAAATCTAATTTTTCATGGTCCTTGGCAATTCAAGAATATGCCCCTTTAACTGGTCTTAACAAAAACAAAATGTTGATGCAGTGTTTATAAAATGATATTAAAAAATGTTTTTTAAACATATAATACTTGTTATAGAATATTTTTGTAATGTTTCATCTTTAGTAGGTAACCATATTAAAAACTGTTTTGTTGCTTAATGTATCTTAAATGATATATCTGCAGCTGAAACTATATTTTTATATTTTTACCCTAATTTCATCAACAAAATCTAATTTTTCATGATCCTGTGCAATTCAAGAATATGCCCCTTTGACTGGTCTTAACAAAAACAAAATGTTGATGCAGTGTTTATAAAATGATATTAAAAAATGTATTTTAAATATATGATACTTGTTATAGAATATTTTTGTAACGTTTCATCTTTAGTAGGTGACCTTATTAAAAACTGTTTTGTTGCTTAATGTATCTTAAATGATATATCTGCAGCTGAAACTATATTTTTATATTCTTACCCTAATTTCATCAACAAAATCTAATTTTTCATGGTCCTGGGCAATTCAAGAATATGCCCCTTTGACTGGTCTTAACAAAAACAAAATGTTGATGCAGTGTTTATAAAATGATATTAAAAAATGTATTTTAAATATATGATACTTGTTATAGAATATTTTTGTAATGTTTCATCTTTAGTAGGTGACCTTATTAAAAACTGTTTTGTTGCTTAATGTATCTTAAATGATATATCTGCAGCTGAAACTATATTTTTATATTCTTACCCTAATTTCAATAACAAAATCTAATTTTTCATGGTCCTGGGCAATTTAAGAATATGCCCCTTTGACTGGTCTTAACAAAAACAAAATGTTGATGCAGTGTTTATAAAATGATATTAAAAAATGTTTTTTAAACATATGATACTTGTTATAGAATATTTTTGTAATGTTTCATCGTTAGTGGGTAACCATATTAAAAACTGTTTTGTTGCTTAATGTATCTTAAATGATATATCTGCAGCTGAAACTATATTTTTATATTTTTACCCTAATTTCATCAACAAAATCTAATTTTTCATGGTCCTGGGCAATTCAAGAATATGCCCCTTTGACTGGTCTTAACAAAAACAAAATGTTGATGCAGTGTTTATAAAATGATATTAAAAAATGTTTTTTAAACATATGATACTTGTTATAGAATATTTTTGTAATGTTTCATCGTTAGTAGGGAACCATATTAAAAACTGTTTTGTTGCTTAATGTATCTTAAATGATATATCTGCATCTAAAACTATATTTTTATATTCTTACCTCAATTTCATTAACAAAATCTAATTTTTCATGGTCCTGGGCAATTCAAGAATATGCTCCTTTGACTGGTCTTAACAAAAACAAAATGTTGATGCAGTGTTTATAAAATGATATAAAAAAATGTTTTTCAACATATGATACTTGTTATAGAATATGTTTGTAATGTTTCATCGTTAGTAGGGAACCATATTAAAAACTGTTTTGTTGCTTAATGTATCTTAAATGATATATCTGCATCTAAAACTATATTTTTATATTCTTACCCTAATTTCATTAACAAATCTAATTTTTCATGGTCCTGGGCAATTCAAGAATATGCCCCTTTGACTGGTCTTAACAAAAACAAAATGTTGATGCAGTGTTTATAAAACGATATTAAAAAATGTTTTTTCAACATATGATACTTGTTATAGAATATTTTTGTAATGTTTCATCGTTAGTAGGGAACCATATTAAAAACTGTTTTGTTGCTTAATGTATCTTAAATGATATATCTGCATCTAAAACTATATTTTTATATTCTTACCCTAATTTCATTAACAAAATCTAATTTTTCATGGTCCTGGGCAATTCAAGAATATGCCCCTTTGACTGGTCTTAACAAAAACAAAATGTTGATGCAGTGTTTATCAAATGATATTAAAAACTGTTTTGTTGCTTAATGTATCTTAAATGATATATCTGCATCTAAAACTATATTTTTATATTCTTACCCTAATTTCATTACCAAAATCTAATTTTTCATAGTCCTGGGCAATTCAAGAATATGCCCCTTTGACTGGTCTTAAAAAAAAAATGTTGATGCAGTGTTTATAAAATGATATTAAAAAATGTTTTTAAACATATGATACTTGTTATAGAATATTTTTGTAATGTTTCATCGTTAGTAGATAACCATATTAAAAACTGTTTTGTTGCTTAATGTATCTTAAATGATATATCTGCAGCTAAAACTATATTTTTATATTCTTACCCTAATTTCATTAACAAAATCTAATTTTTCATGATCCTGCGCAACCAGTGCAAAACTTTCAGGGTTTAAGGGTCTACTAGGGTTCCAACAAGCAATTCCATCCTTATTTATCTGAGTAAGAAACAAAGTGTTCGATTCTTGATCAAATACAGAAGTTGTACTTTGAGTGTTATCACCTCTTGTACCTTCAAACTAAAAAAATAAAATACATATTTAGGTATAATTTAACATTTTGCCCAGAGCGGTTTTATACATTTAAAAAACACATTTTTTTTGGATATAAAATCAGATTACGTTTTTTTCTTTGTAATAATCCACCGAGGCTCATGTCTAAGGACTAAAGTACCATGAGTATCGAGTTATTAGATGTTTAACCCATCTTTTCATTTGTTCTGTTACCGTTGTCCAAGCACTGAAACATGCAGTTTTTGCATTTCACAGCACCTTTTAGACAACGTGGTAAAGCCACCTTGGACGTTATTTTTAATACCTACTGGTAGGTTTACATCCGACATCTATTGCATAATATTTATGTCAGATAGAAATTCTAGCTAATGTAAACGTCAAAAATGTATGTCTGGTATAATTTTTTTATTGCTTACATTATCCAGAATTTCTATCTGACATAAATATTATGCAATAAATTTCTGATGTCAACCCAAGGTTGGATTTATATTTATGCTAGGTTGCGAGACATCCTCAGCTTTTAGGCGGTTCGAGGTCGGGGACGCAAGGAAGGGTACTCACGGAGAGAAAGTTGACGTACTGGGTAAAATCAGATCTGATGATCAATCCAGTGGCGTCTAGAATTTGCGCATTTTATTTTTGCATTATTTTGGAAGTGATATTTGTTGAAAGATGTAATTCCAAATGTTTTTTATTTAAAGTAAAAAGAATTTACAACTTAATAATAATTAAAAACTGTTGTGTAAACGGAAGTTTCTACTAATACAATGAAGCTGTCTTCGACTGAACAACATGGCCGAAAAATGGAAGATGTGACGTCACTTTAACACATCAAAGCAATATGGCCAGATGTCGCGACCCAGTATAGACCGACTTTGATGTAAACCTACCATACTACCACAAACTGTCGGACGAAAAGGTTTGGAATAAAATGCTCTTTTAGGATATGCTTCTGACCAAATGTGACCAAAATGACTAACAAGAGACGTCAATAAGACGTCAGCTTATCTGCTTGGGTTCCCGGCCCGCCTGGAGATTTCGTAAAAAGGCAAAAGAGTTTTAATTATATTTTTTATGGCTAACATAAATCGCTTAAGCTTAATCATGGCATTCTAGATTAAAACCTAAAAACTAAATAATTGAAAGCAGAAGTATTTAAATATGACATGTAAGGTGTTAATGGATTCCCACTATAACATACAATTGACGTAAGATAAAATATATCAGTGTGTTGTCATTTAAAATTTGAATGTAGCAGTCATTTCCAGTTAAATCGGAAGTAATACACAACAAGTAAATAAATTGACCAATGCACATTTGTGTCGAATATCAACATAATACATTTTATTTTTCTATCTTAAAAGGCAAAGAAATTATAGAGGAGTATCACTTTTGAGAAGCAACCGGTATATTATGAGTTTTGCTTTGCCGGCCCACCGCCCGTTACGCCCATGACTTTCAATAACCATATAATGCAGTTCCCAAAGCCTGGATTGGTGCATGGATGGTTTAAAGTAGGGCTGGCAACCGAAACCGGTTTTTTGGTTAACCGGTTTTTGGTAACCGCGGTTTTGGCCAAAACCGAAAACCGGTATTCGAAAACCGGTTTCGAATACCGGTTCGATAATCCGAAAACCGGTATTTGAAAACCGCTTTCTTAAAACCGGTGAACCGATATTCAAAACCGGTTTTTAAAAACCGGTTAACCGGTATTCGAAAACCGGTTTTCAAATACCGGTTTTTCGGATAATCGAACCAATATCGAAAAGCGGTTCTTCGAATATCAATTAATAGGTTTTTGGTTGATTGCGGTTTATATAAAAACTACAACTTACTATAATAATACAGTAAATTTAAATTTAAAAATCACCACTTTTCCTTTTCTGTTTTTTTATTAACCAATAAACCAAGAAAATACACCGAAAATAGAAAACCAATTTTAAATACAGAGGAAAAAATAATATGTATGTATGGAATTCTTACATCACCTTTTAGAATCTATCATTTTATTAACAGGGATGTTATATTTTTATTCTTATTTATATTTAACCAATTTCTTTTGAAGAATATTCTAGGATGAATAATGATTATCACTTAACACCACAGCTCATAGGCAAATCCGTAATCAACGCAAAAACGATTAATAGAGAATAATTACTTTCCGATTTTCTGTTAACTGTGGTTTAGAAAAGCCTTTTTCGGTTTGGAAAACCGTTTTCGGTTTTAGGTTTTAAAGACCGTTTTTCGGTTTTCGGTTTTAAAAACCGATTGCTGTGTATTGGTTTTGAAAACCGTTTTCGGTTTTTCGGTTTTAAAACCCGGTTTCGGTTTTTGGTTTTAAAAACTGGTTTTAATACCGGTTTTTAAAACCAATTTTTAATACCGGTTTTTAAATATTGGGTTTACCGGTTTTAACTGAAACCGGTTTTTGCCAGCCCTAGTTTAAAGACAGATAATAGACTAGGTGCTCGTAAATTTGTTGCTTGTATAGGCGACACAATCGGTTTTAGGATTATAGTATAAATAATTGTGATAAATAAATATTAAGCGTCTTTAAAAACACCTTTAGGGAAATTTAAAATTAAAGCAATACACGACAATACAATACAGGATGTCTCTAAAAACGAATGATGTAACCCAACTAACCTTAGTCCACTTTTGGTCTGAGTCTTAGACAAAAGTGGATGATTTTGGAGATACAGGGTGTTAAAAATTTATTTTGGTTTTAGTTTTTTATAAATAATATTGTTTATAATTGGTGTATTATGACAACATTTGGCGATAGAGAATTTTAGGAAGTAAGAAAAAATAATCTGCCCTCAATTTTATTGTAAACTTTAGGGGACGCCACCGCCAGTTATCTTGCACAAATTTAATACAAAAAGCTTTTCAGAGCCATTCTTTACGTAACTTTTATATACACATTCTTTTTCTTCAACATATTTAACATAAAAAGGTTTACATGGTAAAAGTTGATTTAAGCAGCGGGTTTTTGAGATACTGAATTTAAAAAACCACTTTCTTTATGACCACGTCTAAGGTATACAGGGTTTTTCAGAATTAGATGCTTATCTTTCAGAAAATTAATCCTTTAGTAATTTTAGAACGAAGAGTTAAAAAAATATGCCCTATCTGGCTTATTTTTTGAGATACTGGGTGGTAAAGTTTTATAAAAATAACCTTTTTTACCGCACTGTATATCAAAAGTTAGGCCATTTAGGACATATGTTTATTTAAACTCTTCTCCTTAAAATCAACTTAGGAATAGTACTTTAAAAGATTAGCATCTATAATTCTAACCCTGTATACCTTAGACATGGCCATCCAAGAAGTGATTTTTTTTATTTAGATATTTCAAAACGGTTACTTAAATCATTTTTAACCAAGTATATCTCCATTATGTAAGATATGTCAAATAATATAGAAAGTTGTATTTAAAAATGACATACAAAGTAGCTCAAAAATTTATTTTGTTTTTAATTTGTGCAAGATATTGCAGATGGCGACTCCGTTTTCTCACTAACCAGAACTATTTACTAAATTTTAAAAAAGCTAAAACTCTCTAAAATCATCCACTTTTGGACTAAGGTAAGGTGAATTAAATTCTCATATTTTGACCTCAGGAATTTGTGGTAGCTTTTTAGCGTCCTTTAAAAGATACCCTACACTACATATTTAAAATATACAAGATAACTTATATCAATAGTAAATGTTTCAATACAGAATAAACAAATCTTACCTTAAAAAGATGATGATATCTCGTAGCAAGTAAATGCGGATCAACAGTGAGAGATTTGTTTTTCAAAACTGCATTGTTAACAGAAAATTCATTAAAACTTCCTGTTGGATGAAAATAAACGGTTCGGAAACTAAAAGATAAAATAAAATAACTGCAGACAATTATTTCTAAAAGGTGATTAAATATAAAAATACTGTACGTGTTTTTAAAAATGTTTTATTAGATTGTCAAAAAATGTGTCATAATTTTGACGCATGTCAGAAATGTCATTCATTAAAATATGCAGTATGCACAACGTCAAAAATATAATCATTTTAAAAAAATGTTACCTTTTTAAAAATAAAATCCTTTACAAAGCAACTTTTTTAAATGTCTTCTGTAAAAATTATGACAAATGTCACAAATGTGACCTATATTAAAAAAATAATTTAGAACAATCATATCAACAATGCTTCTTCAAATATTTAATATTTAGCAATCTCTAAATCAGCATTTAAAAAAAACTGATTAGGGAATTAGTTCCTGGGCCAGTACTGAAATGGACTTCATGATAAGAAAAGTTTTAAAACCTTTTAGGGGGGTTCCTTTTTACGAGTATACCACTAATACTTATACCGCCATATATGGAAGCGGCGCTTTAACCCAGCCTGTCAATGTCAAATGTTTCGAATATCAGACTGGGCAATCGCGTTACTTTTTTGTCATACAAGTTTACCACAATGTTTTACATGCAATTTTTAAACACTGCTAAAGATCATAAGGGCGCGGAGCGGTGTGGATATTCGTGGTAGACTCGTCAAAACAAACCCCTAAAAAGGTTTTAATAGTGTTCTTATCATGAAGTCCATTTTATTACTGGCCTGGGACTATATAAACCTCACCACCCTGCCTTCTTTTTAAAGTTTACAGCCTATATCTTTTTAAAATTTTAACAGATTTGTTTTTCCTTAAGAGATAATTTTATTCGCTTTAAAGTCATGGACTCACTTGGAAACAATTGGTGCAACATTGTCGACCGACTGTATCTTGTTCAAAAAATTCTTGAGCAACAAAGTTGGCCAACATTTACAGATACAAGTGTTTCGCGTCCACACTAGCTTTGGCCAAATGGAAATCGCTGAAAGCATGGTGGCAGAGAGAATTTCTACGGGAAGCAGTTTATTACGGCAATTAAATGATTTTTGTCTCTATGTTTTTTGAAAAAGATCTTTCATAAACATGGAAGATTCTTAAGTATTTTGATGAAAATTAGTTTTTTAGTGCTCGAAAAAATAAATCGTTTACAAAATCAACAAAATTAAACCTTTATAAACCTACGTGGTATCAGCTAAGTGAAAAGGTTCACAGGCATTGCGTGGAGAAAGGACGGTCTAATGCCAACGGGTAGAGATTAAAATAAATAATTCCAGCATCTAAACAAGGTGACACCCCACAAAGTGCGTCGACATGTGGACAAAAATGCCAAAATAGAGATTTTTATAACAACTTAAATGTATAATATGTAAATATGTACAGTGAGGATATTAAAAGTCCTACCCCCTCCCTTTATCTTTTAAAGATATTGATACCGGGTGAAATTTGGGTAAAAAAACTACTTTTTGGCATAAAAACGATTCCGGTCACGTGGCCTAATGTTAAGGGCGCACTAGCACTAGCAACTTTTTTTCAAATGGAAAGAGGAACCTTGTTTTAAAGGTCCTCTAATTCTCTACTTAACGCCACTTTGTTTTTTTAACGGCTCAGCCGTTTCAGACTTAAAAGCCCATGCCATTAAAATCGCATTGCTTTTACACTATTTAAGTAAAATTTAAAACGGTTCTAAGTCTGGAACGGCTGGACCGATTTTTATAAACAAAGTATCGTTCAGTAAAGAATCAAAGAATCTCTAAAGCGAGTGGTATATAACCCCTCGTTTCAGTTTGAAAAAAAGTTGTTAGTGCCCCTTTGGTACTAGGTCACATGACAGATATTAGTTTTATGCTAAAAGAAGTTTAAATGACACCCCTTTACCCAAAATTTACTTGACCTCGATATCTTGTCCTATTCAAAGCATTGTACCCTATTTAATTATTAATTACAGACCTATTTAAGTGTATATAAGACTAATATGATTTTTGTTCTAAAATCCATATTTTTTAACGCACTGTGTATCGGCCCTGCTTTGTTGTTGCTTTACTAGCCAATTTACCTTTTTAACGTGTATATGACACACGTCTGAATGGGAATTGCTTCAAAATCGGTGTATCTGCGGTCGCACAAACTTGCCGATGTTTTCCATACTAAATGGAAAACAGGCGACTCGCCAATTTCTTTAATCAAAATGCCGACCGATGTTGCTGCGGCAATTTGCAGAAAGTCGGCCGACCGATGAGCCACAGTTAAGGTACAGTCGGCTATGCTGAATGCAATAGTGGGACCATAGACAAGATTATTATTGAGTGGCACAACTCAAAAATGTCCAATTTTGACTATTTCCGTTCATTAGTTTGCAAATTAACTATAGTTTTAATGCAACACTGCCTCACTCCAACTTGGCCAGTTTGGCTTTGAGCAGATCTTTTTTTATCTTTGGACAATCCACGAAGGCTGAAAGCCTAAATACTAACGTACCGTGGGTGTCTTAAGAAGGGTAAGAGGAAGTTTGGTGTCTTAAGAAGGGTAAGAGGAAGTTTGTTTACACGGGACTTAAAAACTTGAAGTTTTGGGAGGGAAGGAAAGACCTCCGCTGGCAGTAGGTTCCACAGTCTAGAAACTCTAGGGATAAAAAGAACGAACGAAATGGGGAAGTTCGGGGCCTGTCCAATTGGACCGTATAGGGATGCATACGTGCGGCACCACGAGTTTCTCTGTTGGGAGCTGCAAGAGGAGGGACTATGCTGGATAATTCGTCGGAGCAAAAGCCGTAAAAGTATCTATAGAAGAGCGATAGATCTCCCACAGCTCGACGATGGGCAAGAGAAGGAAGTCTTTGAGTAAGTAAAGGATCATTAATAAGACGATTAACTAACTTATATTTATTTATTTATTTAACAAACTAACCAAATAACAAATTATAAATTAAAAATTGTATACAGTTGCCGAAAATATAATATATTTGGCATATGAGTGGAAGCATAATGAATCAGGAGATTTGTGTTTGCTCCACTCACATGCCATATATATAATACTTTTGGCTCGGAAAAGAAATCCAAGCTTTTTGACGCCGCGGTGGCTATAGATACAATGTGTTTATGCCAGTTAAGGTTATTTTCAAATATGACGCCCACAAGGTTAAATGTGTCCCCGTTCTGCAAAACCTGGCCACTCATAAGCAAAGAGTGAGTGTTTGATGTTTTTTTCGCGACAAGGAACATGATTGTGTTTTGGATGCATTAAATTGAACGAGATTTTTGGCGCCCCAATCCAATATCAAATTGAGATCCTGTGAAAGAGATATCTGCATCGCCCTGCGTTTGCCTTCCAAGTCGGGCTGAGAGATTGGCTTGGGAACCTAAAAAGTGTAGTGAAGTGTACTATCGTCAGCATAACTATGAATGGTATTGGTTGTGGAAGAAAAAAGAAGGTCGTTGATGTGAAGAAGAAACAAAGTTGGTGCTAGTACTGAACCCTGAGGCACTCCAGCACTAATTTCGTGAAAGCTTGTAGAGTGGCCATCAACAATAACTGATATACGTCGATTAGTAAGATAACTCGAGAGCCAAGAGCAGAGTTTAGTTGGAAGACCGTAGAAGGGAAGTCTACTAAGAAGTGCGTCATGCCAGACTTGGTCGAAAGCTTTAGATATATCGCGCGCAATATTGGCATCTTTTCAGTTCAGTTCTCTGACCTATTTTACAAAATTAAGTTTATTATGTCCTTAATACTATTGGCAAATATCTAAGACCAAGGAAATAAAATTAATATGCTAGGAACCATAATTCTCATACAGATTTTGCGATTTTTTAAACAGCCATTTCTCATTATTCTACTTTTTTGAATTGTGCCACTATTGCATTCAGCAAGCGATGTAATAATAAACAAATACATTTTTAACGTGCTAAGATATGAGGCTAATAAACCTGGTGTTATAAAAACCAAAGATGTCTATGGTACCGAAGTTTAAAACATCATAGTGAAGCTATGCAATTTAATACAAAAATAATGTAAAATACATAGGAAAACGGGGGTTTAAAAGACAAAAATCCACTTTAGCTTTAAATCAAGAACTAAGTGCAAAATGAGGGGGAAATACTAAAAATAAGTTAAGTTTAAATTTTAACTTGGATGATAAATATATTAAGAACGAAACGTTTCCGCCAAAAATATCTTTTAGATTTGTGATCAGCGCCCCAACACAATCCCGTATACCAAATTTTACCAAAACCGGAGTTGCTGCAACCTCTAAAAAATTACTAAAATTTGTCCCATATGTGGAATGTAAGTAAACTGGAATTTTATGGAGATTTTGTTTTGGGCATGTCGAATTGGGTACAAACGATTCAAAATATTGCAGTTGGTGGCCCTTCTTTATTTTTTTTGCCCCAGGGCCTTTGCTTACAAAATAAGATGGCTGGATTCATATGTGGACCGTTTTAAGTTTAAAATAATTTTAAAAACCTACTTGTTTTCATCTTCTGGGCCCAAAGCTAAACCAAAGACACCATCAGTCCATTGGAAACTGACGCCGGAAGCAAAATACTCTGCATGAAGGGGATCTAGATGGAAGTAGTTGTGTTTAAATCTCCAAGAATCGTTGGTTCTAAACGAGTAGACTATGAGAGTATATTCTTGGACATCTGGGATATATGCGTAAGTGTCATCGCATTTGTCTTTGTTGGAATCGACAACCTAAAAAGTATGATGTGTTATAATTACTCAAGTAAAGATGGGTCCACATTTAATTCATGCTTAAAGTAATACCGCAAAGTACATAAAAATGACAAAGTAAATAAACCCTTTTGTAAACAATGATTTATTGCAGCAAAAATATTCAACCAGACGAGTTTCTAGTTCCACGCCACGTGCCACCGGTTTTATGGTAGCACAGAGGAAAAATAAGAGGATGTTTTTAAGTACGTGACACGTCTTTTAGCAGTGTTTTTTCTATTTATCTAAAAATATGAAATCAGGCTCTGCCAGCGCTATGTGCCTTCGAGAAGGTTTGTTTACTTTATCATTTTTTGTGTACTTGGGGTGGTATTGCTTTCAGAATGAAATAAATGTGGACCCATCTATAACACATTTACCAAAAAAATGTTTTCATTACATCAGAAACAAACTTTTGAAAAGGCAAAATAGACATGATGTCTGGAAAAATCAAAGTAGTAAAAGTAAAACCACAAACTTTTAAACTAAACTTATGTTTACCCTGCACGCATAATCTGGTTCTCAAACCAATTATTTCCTAACCCCTTACGGACGCCGATGGCTGCGGCAAAATAAAACAAATTAAATAACAAAAAATAAAACTTAAATGACTTCACTACATTTTTTCCGTAACCAAATAGCAGCGACACGTTATTTTTCAAAAGCCGGGCAATACCACAAAAAAAATCACTGTTAAACGCCTTATTTTTTGTAGAACCTTTTAACTTTTGCCATTACTTGACAAATTTCTTTTTTACAATAAGGTTTTATAAATTTTATACAGTGCGAACGTAAAGGTTGGAATAAATTCATTTAAAATTCAAGGGTACGTTTAACTGAAAAACGCTTGGACACGTCGATTTTTGTTTTTAGCTGTCGGTTTTTTAATATAAATTTATGTATACAGGGCGGCCCAAAAATAAGTTACGGTCATTAACTTAATTTTTTTAAATGTAAACACCTATTTTTATTTTAGATTTAGGTTCTACATCAAATTCTAAGTACATTTTATGTACCATGTCCTATACCTAAACTCGACCGTTGACGATTGAACACAATAAAAGGCTATTTTTGGAAGATTTATTTATATCAAGCAAGTGTACATAAAAATATTTTAATTAATTTATTAAGTATTGGAAATGGCCGCCACGACCCTCTTGGCAATATCCCAGTCGATGCTGAAATTCTTGTAAAACGTTATCGATAACAGAAGGTTCTATCAATCTTATTTCGTCCGTTATTCTAATTTTTAATTCTTCGATGTTGTTTGGCCGATTAACATAAACTTTGGACTTAAGATACCCCCACAAAAAAATCTAAAGGGGTCAAATCCGGCGATCTGGCCGGCCATTCAATTGCACCCCTCCGACCAATCCAACGTCCAGGGAAAACGGTATCCAGGTACTGGCGCACGGGACGAGTGTAATGGGCTGGAGCTCCATCTTGCTGATACCATAAGGAATTATCTGGTATATCCGGGTCTTCTGGATCGGGGTATAAAGTGGCAAGGCATGGAACCAAATCATTTGCTAAAAACTCTAAATACCTATCACCATTCAAGTTTTCTTCGAAGAAAAAGGGCCCTATAACCCTGTTTTCAATCACCCCAGACCAAACATTTACTTTTTGAGGGACTTGGCTGTGGCACTCCATCATCCAGTGCGGATTTTCAGTAGCCCAATATCGGCAGTTTTGCCGGTTTACACTACCATGAAGACAAAACGTTGCCTCATCAGAAAATACAATTTTTTTTGAAAACTGTGGATTGTCATGGCACAAGTCCATAAGTCTCTTACAAAATTCTAAACGCCTATCTGGGTCATCTTCATTTAGTTCATGGACCAATTGGACTTTGTAAGGGTGCCATTTATTTATACCTAAATACTTAACGACGGATGTCTGGGACATCTGATTTTCTAACGCAATATTGCGAGTCGCTTTATGGCAATCTTCTTCAACTGCCAGCAAAACATTTAGTTGCTTCCCTTCTGATATACTTGACCGACCTTTCGTATAATTATCCCTGACATGACCCAAATCCCGATATTTCTTTTCTATTTTACTGACAGTACTTTGAGATATACGTGGCCTATCAGGATACTTGGCATTATAAATTTCACAGACTTCCATCTGAGTGCGCATCCTGTTTCCATAACCAATCATCATCAAAATCCCTATTCGCTCTCGCTCACTAAGACGTACCATTTTTTGAAATTGTAATTTTATCTTTTGATAAACTTAACACAAGCAAAACTTTGCTTAGGCATCTAAATTACTCTAAATTCACACAAAATTATTTGAAGTAAACAAATTGTGACAAGTTGACAATCAAAAACACCAACCAAAAATGTAAATAAGCAAACAATAACTGATAGGTTTGCTTGATATAAATAAATCTTCCAAAAATTGTGTTCAATCGTCAACGGTCGAGTTTAGGTATAGGACATGGTACATGAAATGTACTTAGAATTTGATGTAGAACCTAAACCTAAAATAAAAAATAGGTGTTTACATTTAAAAAAATTAAGTTAATGACCGTAACTTATTTTTGGACCACCCTGTATACATAAATTTATATTAAAAAAACCGACAGCTAAAAACAAAAATCGACGTGTCCGAGCGTTTTTCAGTTAAACGTACCCTTGAATTTTAAATGAATTTATTCCAACCTTTACGTTCGCACTGTATAGTTATTAGCTTTTTAGAAATACCTGAATTGGTAAAAGTATATGCGTATACCCAATTTAAAATAATAATTAATAAAGTGAGACAAATAACAAATATTTACTAAATTATTTAAATTAAAACTTCATATTTGTTTGCAAATATGCCAATGTAAAAAGAAAACACCGACGTTTTCAATACCCGGCCATCGATGAAAAAACATCGACCATCTCTCAACCTTACATCGATGTTTTTAGACCATCGATGAACATCGCTCATCCCTACCATTTACTAAGTCAGGATTATACAGGATAAGACATTATTTCTTAATTTTTTAATGTGTATACTTTTAAAAAATGTGACAAGTTTTACATTTGGCTTACTTACCCGTTTGATTTCCTTATCCTTTTTTACAAAATAATAATATTATATTTTAATTAATGGGCCATATAAATAAAAAAGCAAATGCCTATACTTATAAAATTTGAAGTAAATGCTTTTGCTTTTAAATATAAGCAAATGGTAATGATATAGAAAAATATAGCAAAAGCTTTTGCTTATATTTGGAAGCAAAAGCATTGTCTTTAAATTTTATAAATATAAGCATTTGCTTCTTTTTATTCATATGGTCAGAGGCGCATTACCATATTTGCCGCCCGTAAGCTCTTTATTTTCGTCGCCCCTAATTTTTTCCATTTCATTGAAAAACAATTTCAAGAGAAAAGAAAAAAAAAGATCCTTACTTTCATTTCTACGTACAAAATGAAAATCGAAATCACCTAAACAATTTCATTTTTTTTACAAATCTGCCCCCTTAGGCTCCAGCTTACTCAGCCTTCTGGTAAATGCGGCACTGCATATGGTCAATATCTTGTATCAGTCTACATAAAATCGCATTTCCAAAATATACATGCCAGTAATTTTAATCATAATAGAAGCTTCATTTATTTTATAAGGTTATCAAAAAATGTAAAATTATTAAAAACTGCGTTATACCACGAAGCTTAAAGAGTATCTAAGCAGCATATTGACATATAATTGAACTTAGTGATGTCCACTTTTTTTTTTTAATTTGGTTGGATTGTCCTCTTGACTCCGGTGTGCATGTATAATAATTTTAATTTAGTAATGGCGCCTAACTATTACATAAAATGCTACCAAGTTAAAAAAATCAAAAATATTTAAGCTCTTATTCAAACACAAATTATACCCTGCATCATCGAAGTAGTAATTAACACCACACTTTTTAAATCTATGTTTATTTCTTTGTGCATTGAGGTCGAGTGGGTTAAAATAAATTCATTTAAAGTTTAGTGATGACACCTCCTACATATTTCCGCGACCTTTTTTAAAACACCCTAGTATAAATATTATAAATAATTTACCTACTTACAATATTAGGAAAGAATGATCTTGATCCTTTTACATCATCCGGAAGGACGTATCTTCTAATAAGTTGATCAGTCTTCAAGTCATAGATGACAATGGCTGGTTTCGCAAATACTTTAATGTTACCTAAAAGATCGGCAAGTCCCATATCCATAATCCAAAGACGATCACAGGCATCTACAGATATCCTAAAAAAATTAAGCATGATCTACTAGACTACAAATATATGTCTTATTTGATTGTTTTAATGGGCCTGGTTAAGTTTTGGTTTTAAGGTGTGTGTTAAAATTTGAGTTGGGAGTTTGGAAACCGTAAAGAAAACATATTTTAATAATTAAGCCAATGTTGCGTTATTAGAAGCTCCTCAATGCACACTCATAAAATTTAAGAAGCTTTAAATAATATTTAATTTGTGTCTTAAAAGACTATCTAGAAAATCGGACAATACAAATTAAAATTGTTAATTTTATGTCTACAAAAGTCCTTATTAAACAGGGAGTACCTCAGGGCTCTCCCCTATCACCATTACTATACAATATCTATTGTCACGATATATTATATACAACTATGGCAAAATACACAAGGAAGAAGTTACTCCAACATCATATATTCTCCAGTTTGCTGATGACACAGCTTTAATTGTCCATCAAAAAACCTTAAAAAAAGCTGTTCAAGAGCTTCAAAATTTAATAAATATAACAACAGTATGGTTTAAAAAATGGAGACTTAAACCAAACCCAAATAAATCACAATTTGTATTATTTCACCATCAAATTAAAGATAACTCTCCTACAGTAATAATTGACAACCACCCTATTTTACCAAAGCAGTCTGCAAAATACCTAGGAATGACAATTGACCATAAACTTAATTTCAACGAACACATGAAAACCAGCAAGAAAAAGACTATATCCAAACCTAAGCACTTTAGAAGTCTAACTTACAAAGGTTATGGCATAAATGTAAACACAGCATCCACCATATATCAATCAATTTGTAGACCACTTTTGGAATATGGACACCCAGTCATGCTAAACCTCCATAATAGTACCAGAAAAACTCTAGAAGTAGCAGAAACAACATCATTAAGATCCATAACAAGAATGAGACACCCCATAAATATATTGCATAACCCACCAAATATACTTCTCTACGAAACAACAAAAATTCAACTAATATTGCTACGTTTAAAACATCTCACATAATATTCAAGATTTTTGCCTAAAACGAACTGAAGAAGAAAAAAGACAACAAACACATAAATATCCTTTAAGAACAATATAACATAGGTTATTAATTTTACAATCAAAAATAAAACACAAATAAAATATTTTTATTTCAAAATTTTACTGAAAGGAAAAATGCCAATGATTTCTTCTTTTTTGCCTTTTTGCGGTTGCTTTTGCAAGTCGCTATATAGCAAATCATTTCACCCAAACTAAAAAGTAAAAAATGCTGTAATGATCTGGTTTAATAAAAACACGTTCCGTTGTTTTACCTTAGAGCAGCTAATTTTTTAGGCCAGAAATGAATATTTGGTTTTATTGTTGGTCCAAATGTTTTACAAAAGTCGAATAAAATAAAATTACCAATAAAATTACCAAAAATTGCACAAATACATAAATTACAAGTCAAAACACGAAATACACTATTTAAAACTAACGAGCAAAATACATATGTGATGTCATGCTGACGTATGGTACGCCATGTTGCAAGGCTTACGAGGCAACCGTATTTAGTCTAATGATCTTGGACTTCTGTAACAAAAAAGGGGATAACCCTGCCTCAAACCAACCAATCAACCATGGTGGTTTTTTAATAATGGCTCTTAAAAAATTATGCGACTTCTTCATTTTCCCCTTTCTTACATCTCTTTTTAGTTTCTTTTATATTTGCTTATATTTATGTGACCCCTATAAATAAAAATATGAAAATTAATATTTTTTTATATAATGACATGACCTAGAACAAAACTGCCTTTAAATTTAACAAAATACGCTTATTATGCTAAAACACTGATTAGTTTTCATTTCTCATAATTTTTAAAATAATATCTGCTAATTAAATGATAATTTTATGCATTTATTCTAAATTAAAGGCAATAACAATTATAATTATCGTAAGTAAAAAATAAATAAAAAACATAAAAAATATGTATAATTATAATCTACTTTGCCAGATGTCCTCCTTTTGGGAGGACTGCCCTTCGTTTAAACATTAAGTTATCCTCCCATCTTTTCTCCATATTTTGTCCCTAATATGACGTTGCAAATGAAATAATATTAAAAAATAACGAAAGTAAAATGAAAATTGTAACACCCCTATCTCGCATAGATGGACTTTTTAACGAAAGTAAATGCTAAGCAGATTTGAATATTGTAAAGTGTCAATACGGCTATTATAAGTCTCTATTAAAAACGGCGTTGATTTCTCAAATCTATTGTTTATATTAAGATATGCCCAATTTTTGGATAAATGAACGTTTTCAGTAAAAAAAGGGTACGTTTTTAAAACCCTAATAAAGGGCGAAGATACCCGATAGGTTTGATACCGCCGCTCACCTAGGGTGGACAAGGCCGCTTACTGAACTAAAGTATTTGCTACTATAAAATAAAACATTTTTAAATAAATTATACCATATGACTTGTTGTCAAATATTTATTATAAGTCCTAGACATTTAGATTCTTTTAAATTATAAAATATTGGGCAAGAGACTAAAAGATAAAATTTATCATAAAGAAAAATAAAATAATTTTTTCTTATTTTTTAAAAAAATATTAAAGATAAATTATATTGTTGTAATTAATAACACAATTTTAAATATCTACACAGCTAAAAAAGGCAAATATAAGGTTTGGTTCCACTTTGGCCAGAGTAATTTTCTTTTAGTGGTCTTACCCAATTACGCAATTTTTTTCTTTAAAATTGCAATTTTCTTTAAAAACCGTAAAAACATAATATTTTAATAATGCATTACAAAACATATTTCATCACCTACATTTTGATATTTTATTGATGCACATTAATACTTAAGTATCTTATTAATGTTTGAATTTTCACACAAAAAAATAGATTAACCTGAATCCAAAAAGGTTTTTCGGTGACTGAAGGAATATAAGCGGTTTCGCGAAGAACAAATCAGCTAAGTTAGCATTTTAGCTTTATTGTTTACACTAAGTGATAGATATCGGACCGATTAGAGGATAAATTTAGAAATTATGACGATGGACGGCGTTACCTGGTGGGCGGGGCTTCCCGGACCTATTTTGGCCTATAAAATTTAGGGCAGTATTTTATCTTCTGGAGACACCTGTACAAAAACATTGGATTTCAATATTTTTCATACTATTAATTGCGGTTTTTAATCCAAATTACAAAAAATTAAAAGTAAAACAACTTAAAAATGTAAAAAAATCAATTTGAACTTAATAATATTAAGGGGGTCAAAAAATGTATAATTCAATAGTTTGGATATTCAAGAATATCTTTCTTAAAGGATTTTTAAAATTCGAAGTATTTTTATTGTTACAGCTGTTTTAGTGACGTGGCAACTAGATCGGTTTGAGCGGACGACCCTAACAATAGGGGATTGGAGGGCGGGCCACCCGTATGAACAACTTTCTCTCCTTCTTTTTACAATACTTTTAGTATACTACACCATGTATAAAGCTGGAATGGTATATTTTTTTCGCGCCCTTTTGGGGTCTTCCCACCTAAGTCCGACCATCGCCCCCTAGGTGGTGCGCTGTAGCCTTAGGAGGCTTATTGTGCCTTGACTCCTTCCCATTCACACACCATTCATTCCATAACTTGGATGGTACTGCTCGGTCCGTTCGTTAACCCCCGAGCAGAAAACCGAAGTGCCGTCGCCAAAAACCGGCGGACATCCGGACACCCATCCAAGTTATGACCGCGCTCCTCAATGCTTAATGACGAGGCCGACCCCACCGAAGCAGCAACAAGCGCGGCTGTACGGTATATTGTGTACTATTCTATTAGTTAGGCCGCCTAAAACTTATTGTAAAACTTTAAACGCGTTTTTCTTGAAACTACTTGTTTTTGATACGGTCGCCACGATATCTCAAGTTTTGATCAACCGATTTACTTTGAATTTGGCATGAACATTCTTTAAATCTCTTTTTCGCATGAAGCATAAAGCTTAAAAACTAGTGAAAAAATCGGCCTCTATTTTTGAGTAGCCGCAATTTTATGATTTTTTTAATTTTTAGTTTTGATGGTTTATGCAATACCGACTATTTGTATTAATAAAAAGTCTGGCAGCTTTTTTATTTTTCAAGTGACCACAAGGGTAGAAATCATGGCAAAGGACATGACCTTTTTTTTCTTCCGCCACATCCCACAACTTCATGAAATTTTTTTTTTTAATTAATTTTGTGTTTTTTTATACCTGATTTAAAAAATGATGAGAAAAGTAAGTAAAGGTAGTAAAAATATAAATTGCATTTTTTTATTCATTGGCAAACAATGCTCAAAATTTTAGCCTCCAAACTTGAATACCCTCTTAAGGATTATGTATTTTGTTTATGAGTTTTAATTACGCCCCGATTAAATCGGTCATGTTATATGACCAATGTTGCCAAATACCCAAGCAGCAAGCTGATGTCCTATTTTATTTGGTCAGCAAAGACGTCATAAGATGACGACAAAATGAAGTTAAGACCTCCCTATGTCACAGACAAAAAACGTCCCGTTAATGACGTCATAATGACGTACTACTCTGCACGGCAAGGTCGAATCTCTCGGGACACTGTCCAACCTGGAGATGCAGAATTTCACACTAGCCGAACATATTTCTTTCAAAGCTAATTGAGATCACCAACCGCAGACCGGTCTCGAACTATTTTGGTCTCATCGGTACGGTGTAGGCGAAAACAACAAGGTCCAAAAAATTCCTATAAGAAGCGGAAATGTTGAATAAACGTAGTATTTTATTTTTCATTACGCTATCTATCGGTAGAGTTTTTTCCTATTTCAATTTTGTAAAATTCTTAAGTCTTATTTTTCTGTCATATGATATTTCGGTTGGATTGATTGATTAATTAATACGAATCATATACATCAATTTTAGTCATAGAACCAATTCTAAAACGGTATTTACCGATCGGTTATGTTGACGTTTAAACAATGTATTATACGTCAAAGTTGTCAATTATTACCGCGGTTATAATTGGTTGAACGCCTACAATTAATGATTATGTCACAAATTTTTTCTGGCGGGTTTTCTAAACATGACGTCATTAGATTTTTATGAGCTAGTATGACGAAAACATGGCGTCGAAAAGACGTCGCTTCAACGACGTCAAAAACACGTCAGTAAAATGACGTTAAAATGACGTCATCATTTTGGTCTGATGACGTCTTATGACCAAAAATGACTAAAAAAATGACGTCATAATGACGTCAGCTTGCTGCTTGGATATGTAGTCATTGGAAAAGCATCGTACTGAGTGGGTTATAATGATGTCGAACGATTTTAATATAAATAAACCCATCAGTGTTATTAATCTAAAGTGAACATGATGATAAATTATTAAATTTTTATTTTAAGGGGTTACATGTGTATATTTGAAACTCTTACTTTAGAAAATATGGTGAAAAGTTTTATTTTAAGTGCAAGTGGTATTTTTAATATTAACAAGCTTTAATAGAGCAAAAAAATAAAAATATATCAACTTAATGGTGCTGATTTTGCATATTTGCTGAATTAGTATTAGGTAATAATAATAATTAGAAATTCATAAAAAGTACTGCTATTATAATTGTAATTATAATTGGGTTGTTATGTTCAAATAACAATTGTACGTAAAAATACTTTTTTGTTATTAGTTCATTACCATTAGTATAAAGTTTTTAAACATGTTGTTATTGGTTTGCACCACGTGCTTACCTATTTATACAGGCTGTCCAGAAACTCAACCGACAAACTTTAAGGGGTGAATCTACAATAAAAAATAAGCAAAGAACTTCATATGAACATATGTCGTCATAGTTTTTGAACTACAGGGTGTTAAAAATTGTAAAAAAATTATGTTCTTTTTTTTATTATAGCTCGTATACAAATAAAAATATTTTTATAAAAATTAGATGACGTCTTTTATGCATAAGAAGACATTTTTTGACATACCAGAAAAAAAATTACAAGTCCATGAGGGGTTTGGGGTAAATATTTTTAAGGAAAAAATGGTACGCCACTGAATTTTCCAAAATAAGAATATTTTTGAATCCTCTTTTAGTTTAGAACAAATTTGATTTCTTGACTTTTGTTTTGTTTGATGAACTGTTTTTGCTTAAAAAAAATTAAAACCACTTTTTGGCATGGTCATTTTGTATTGCTAACATCATATTCTACAGTAAAAAATAACCCTTGTAATTTATTCTTTAATTAGATAGGGATTTGGCCATGCCAAGGAATGGTTTTTATTTATTTACGCGAAAACCGTATATGAAACAAAAAAGAGATTAAATTTGTTCCAAACTAAATGTGGATTTAAAAAAATATTTTGATTTCGGACAAATACAGTGGCGTATCATTTTTCCAAAGAAAATATTTACTCTTAACCCCGTATGGACGACACTGGTAAAAATTTATCATTTTCTTTTATATCAAAAAATGTCTTCTGAGGCATAGGAAATGTTTTTAAAATTTTTTAAAAATATTTTAATTGGTATAAAAGTTAAAATAAAAAAACGATAATTTAAAAAAAAAATTTACACTCTCTAGTTTAAGGACATATGTTCATATGAAGTTTTTCATTGTAGAATCACCACTTAAAGTTTGTTGGTTCAGTTACTGGACACCCTGTCTAAATAAGACGTTTTTAGAGGCCAGGAATTTATGTATGTAATAAAGGAAATTGCAATATCTTGAAAAAGGACTTGCTTAGCGGTATCTCTGAAATATTTTTAATCCAACCACTATACAAGGTGTCCGGAAAATATGTAAAATCTTCCGAATATAAAAAGAGACACCTAAAAAGAATACTACTTCATATAATACTAGTTCATAATCACTTTGTTCGTATAATACTCTTCTTTAAAGATATGGAGGCTTGAACACAAAAACTAGGATTTTTTCTTGTTCACAACATAATAGATTTAATAAAACGGTAAGGTTTCAATGTAAAATTTTTCCATATTTTCTGAGCTCTCTGTATATTTGTATGGTTATGTTACAATTTTAATTAAATTTAAAGTAGTAAGTCGACCACTATTTGGTTAAATAGCCTAATACGGAAATATTCAAATATCCAAAAATATTTTTTTATTAAAACTTTTAACACTTAAAATATTTAACTTTTACGTACGCGTTAAAGTAAACCTAATTCTGAACTTAATTTTATTCAGTAACCGAATAAAAACTATTTATCGAATAATGTGGTATGTATAAACATATTGCAAATGGGTTACACAAAATATTATGATCAATTCAATAAAAAAAAATAAACTCAATAATTTTGAAACGCCCCGCATATTGTATTGAAAGTTTGTGGTTTTTCTTTTTACCATTAATTAATTTTATTAGAACTGACTTTTGTCTTTAACAATGTTTGTTCAGTTGATTTTGACGTTGATTTAATGATATTAGGTTTGTATGGATAAACCCACTCGAATGTTTAAAAAATATTTTTCTACTAGCGTGTGGAAAGCAGCACTTTTCCGCACGCAATTTAGTTTGGAAAGTGTCACTTTTCCGCACTAGTGCGGAAAAGTCAACCCTTACAAATTTCCCAATTAAACAGGTACTTAAAATGTTTTTAATTCTGAAGTTTAAATTAGTATAATTTTATTATTGGCATAGTATTCTTTTATTTGAAATAATTAGGTTTAAAATCAACGAAATATTCACTTAAAATTAATATTGTTTTGAAAACATTGTTTCAAAAATCCTGGTATATATTAAATTTGCTTGTCAGATTTTTAGTTTTGACAGGTGCCGGTGTCTATATTATAAAAGATCAAAGTCATTAAAAGTCATCGATAATTAAAAGTGTCTTTAGTACATTTTAATCAGTATCGTCGGTTTTGAATAAAAAACGTTTCCCATGGAGTCTTCTGACGAGGAATTACCTGAATCCATTCTAAAAGCAGCCGAAATAGCAAATTTATATTTGTTGCCGTCTAAGTCGAAGCACAGGTACGAGAAAGAATATACAGCACTTACAAGCTGGTGTGGCGAGAAAAAATCAAAAGTATGAAAGAAGAAGTTTTTATGGCACATTTCGCGGAAAATATGTAAGCCCAATACCTTATAGTCAAGGTATTCCATGTTAAAAAGTGTCTTTTTGTTGGGTACACGCCTGGAAAGAATGGGACCGCTTCGGTCCTGGTCCCGGGTATACAAGCTGACCCTGTTCAGCCCTATTGAACTGGCCTGTCGCCTGAAACAAAATAAAAGAAAAACCCCCAAAAAACCCAAAAATTCTAATTAAGAAACGACGAAAAAAGTTTAACATATGTATCATGCGTGACACATATTTCAAACTATTTTTAGTTTACGATATTAAAAGTATAAAATTTAATCATTTCTAATTTAAATATTAGTTAATTTTTAATTTTTATTTTTTAACTTTATTTTTAACTTGACAACGTCGTTTTTTAATTATAATTTTTTGGGTTTTTTCAGGGGTTTTTCTTTTATTTTGTTTCAGGCGACCGGCCAGTTCATAGGGGTTAATAGGGCTGAATAGGGTCAGCTCGTATACCCCGGGACCAGGACCGAAGCGGTTCCATTCTTTTCAGAACAAAAAGACCATCGAATAAATGAATCCGCCTAACCAATATAGAGCATATCTTCAATTTAAAAAGTGTCATTAAGATCGAAAAGAACATGGATTTAAGCAAACATTTCAAAGTTACGTCATTTTTGAAGATGCAACATGTGGGATTTAGACCCAAGAATTTTCTCGAAAGATGATATAGCAAAATTTATTAATGATGCTCCAAATGCTGTCTATCGAGCGAGGAAGGTAGCTACAATTTTCGGACTAGCTGGTGCGTGTCGTCGAGAAGAATTGATAAAAATTAGCATTAATAATATTGACGATAAGGGGAATCTTAAAATTGTAAATATTCCAGACTCCAAAAACCATTCTAGCCGAAGTTTTTTCATTTCCGAGGAAATTGAAAATGAAAAATATCTAGCTTTGTATAGAAAGTACTTCAGTTTTCGAAAGCCCGAAACACCACACAGAAGATTTTTGGTTAATTACAAAAAATTGGCTTTTACTGTCCAGTGCATAGGAATAAATTTTTTTGGCAAGATGCCCTCTGAAATAGCTGCCTATTTACGTCTTCAAAACCCAGAACTTTACACGGGACATAGCTTTCGCCGTTCCTCAGCTACAATGTTAGCTGATTCTGGTGAAGGCATACGAATATTAAAAGACTTGGAGGTTGGAAGTCATCATCTGTTGCAAAAGGCTACTTAGAAAGTTCTACAAGTTTCAAGACGGACCTATCAAACAAAATATTATCCCAAAATTCATCTACCATTGAACCCAGCAAAATGCACTCAAGGTCCATTGTACCGTCTTCTACCAGGCAACAATGTGTCTCTGTTACATGTAACGACGACCGGTTCAATTGCACCTCAACGGCAATCTCCAACTCCGCAACTTACCCATAACAACTTGCCTCTGCAATTTATTTGCAAAACACTACCAACTATTCTTTTACGTTTACTGTTGTTAATAATAATAAGCAGTAAGTTGTTTGACTTTTTCCACACACTCGTAGAAAAAATTGCGTTCCTAACACGTGCCGAAAGTGCCTTTTCCGCACTTGACTGCTTGACCGAACTCCGCTATGCGTCGTTCGGTCAACTGCAGTTGCATGCGGAAAAGTGGCACTTTCAGCACTAGTTAGGAAATATACTATTACATACCTAAATGATGAAATAATATCACCATCATCTGGTTTGTCATTGCCTTTCGGAAGGGTGTTGGCCTTCCAGCTTGGATATGGAATAATGGCTGGCGACTTGGTGTATGGTTGACTAAGAGAGATGTACCCTAATGTAGCGGCTGTTCCACGCTTCCATCTGAAAAAACATAAAATGTAACATATCCCCCAAAAACATAAATGTGAAAAAGGTGAGCCAAATTTAATACTTAAATTATGCTTGGCTGTTGCACACAAGTTTTTGTATGGGGACACCATTTCTTAAACACGTTCCCAAGGAGTAATGCGACCATTTAAGTCTGTAGAGACGTCTTTTCTCCATTTATTGTAAATAATTTATTTGTTTTAAAAGGGTTTTGAGGTTATATGTTTACTTTTAAATAATTTACATTAATGACTTCGTAATTAAAGGATGGCAGATTTGTTCGAAAAAAAAATACGTGATAAAATTAATAATAGTCCAGACGAAATACCCGATTTAAAAAAATGCCTTAGAGCAAACTAATGGTATAGTTTTGTTAAGTGCATTCCAACTATGTAAGAAAAACGCTTCCGGACTAAGGGGTCCAGGGGGTGGTTTTAAGGGTAAAAATGTTTTTTGCAATTTCAAGCTAAATTATAACTTCAATTAAAAAAGTTAAATGTAAAAGTTGTCGACATTAAAAAAAACTACAACTTATGTAATTATGTAATAACTAGTTTTACCGAAACCTCAAAAATTTTCGAGAAAAGTAGAAAAAACTGTTTTTTTTGTTTCTTTATTTTTATCTTTTACAAAAATAGCTAAAATAAACAAGTTTGCATATTTAAAAGCTACTTTTAATATAAAAGCATTTTTATGTACAAATTTTTGATATTGTAAAAAATAATAGTACTTTTCTTTTGAGCAAAATTTACATTTTTGAAATACGTACCTCGTAAACAAGTACCGCTCATATATGTTTTTTTTAAGAAAAGCGTTTGTTATATCCTTAATTATTGATCCCCAATTTTTGGTAAAAACTCTAAGAAAAGTTAGAATGATATTTAATTAAACTTGTCCCAAAACGTCCATCAGGATAGGACTTACATGTTAAATATGCAAATTTTAAAGGCTTTTATCTCGAAATTTAGTGCCGCAAGGACACCTATAAGTATGTGTATTCAAAGTTGTTAAAAAATCCTAAAAAAGTGATTTTTTGGGAACGTCCTTAAGTTATTTTTTTCGTGTTAACCTTATTCTTCGGATCGCTTTAAACCGCATTTAAAATAGCAATATAAATATGAGAGTTAGATAGGGATAGGTATTCAAATGTTTTTAAAATGTTTTGAACCTTATAAACACAAAAAACGTCTTACTTAATTTTATTTTTATATTTCTGTTAAATAGCAAATAAAGTAATAAATATGTTGGGATAGTTTCAAATATCTACTTGTAACGATTTAATCGCTACAATTTTATTTTTAAAAAAATGGTACACGTAGTTTCATATGTTTACGTTAAATAGGTTTTGAGTTATAAAGGGGTCAAAAGTGGCACCAAGTGGCAAGTGGTTCGTGTAATATTACACTTGGCGCGATTGATCGTTGTGGCTTGATATGTTGCCGCGTGTTTAGATACTTGATTCGTATAAAACACAGCACCAAAGAATATAATAGCTAATGCAAAGATAAATATTTTGTGCCGCAACGCTAAAATACATCATAAAACCGTTAAATCGGCGGGAAAATGCTACCACAAATTCTTGGCCAAAATATAATGATTTAAACCAACTTACTTTAGTCCAAAGGTGGATGCTTTCGGAGATTCAGGGTGTCAAAACTTTATTCTGATTTTAGTTTTTAAACGGTTTTGTGTTATTTATTTGGCTTAAATCTAGTAATTGAAATTTGACCCCGTCACTGACGACCGCCGATACAGAATGGCGTATTACATATTACTTCACTACAACCTTAAGATGGGTATCGAATTAAAGGGCTTGATTGGTAGAATAGGTAGAAATAGAATAATGAAATTAAATTCCAAGATCGCCGCCACCACAAAATGGCGGATTACATTTTTTTTCACAACTACCTCAATATGGATATCAAATGAAAGGGCTTGATTGGTAGAATAAAACCCACTATAAAAAAATTAAAATCCAAGATGGCCGCCGCCACAAGATGGCGGATTACATTTTTTTCACAACCACCTCAATATAGGTATCAAATGAAAAGGCTGGATTAGTACAATAGAACTTACTACAAAAAAATTAAAATCCAAGATGGCCACCGACACGAAATGGCGGATTACATATTTTTTACAACTACCCCAATATGGGTATCAAATGAAAGGGCTTGATTCGTAGAATAGAGCCCACAATAAAAAATACATACTAATTTTGGACACTGTTTTGAGTATAAACACATTGGCGCTAATTTAAAATGTTTATTTCTTAATTAATTAATAATCGAACAAACTTAAGGAACCGAGGGGCGAAGAGGGGTGCTAAGTGGGGTAAAGTATGTAAAACTCTTATGTTGCTATACAATTTAAACAAACTATGAACTGAGTGCTCACTTTATTTTTTTTTATGAGGTCTATATCATTACCCACCGTGCGAAATTCAATTTTAAAATTAAAAACATCAATTAACGGTCTATAAATATAAAATAAAAATAAGGTATTATATATTTTTAAGAAGCTCCCATCTGCTATAAGTTAATAAATAAAAATTATACAGGGTGTTCCATTAAAACAATCATATGTTTGGTTTATATCTCAAAAAATATGAAATTTAAAAAAAATCTAACTACGCCTCTGAATTCTACGTAAACATATCTATAAACACAATTTTTTACTTTTGTTGTAAGTTACAAGATAACTGAAATACAAGGAGGCTCCCAAAATGAAAAAAGATGTATTTCGCCCTGTATGTCAGAAACTAAGAGAGCCATGAAAAAACTTTTTGTGTCATCTTTCGTTTCATCAAAAAGTAGTAACAGCTCGCGAAAACCGTAAGTGTCTATCTCTAATAATAACCGAGATACCCTGTAATTGCAACGAAATAGGGACACCCTGTACATTACATTCATTTAAAAAAATGACGGGACTTACCCATACGTCCACCAATATTCACGATTATCAGTCACTTATTTAAAACGATGCGATGCAACAAAAAAGAAAAACCAACATTCGTAAATCACATAAAATTACAGTTTAATCTATTAGTAATTACAATACTTCTCGTACACAGTGTCGAATCTTCGTCAATTTATGTTCTTCGGTTTCTACTCCTTCACGATGTCTAAAATTGCTGTTTTCTTCACATTAGCGGAAAACGGAAAATCGGGTAACGAACCGACGCTATCAAAGTACATGGAGTTTAATAAGCCCATTCACACGTTAAGAAAGCGGAAAGTCGGTTGTGCGCGTGAAAGGTCTCATAAGACTCCATACACTTCGATAGCGTCCGTCGCCCGACTTTCCGTCTTCCACTAGTGTGAAAAGGCAGTTAGGCACTACGCTCCCTGTGTTCAGAAGTTTTTGGGAGTCTTTTACGAATGTTCTTCGAGCTGGTAACGTTCGATCAGGAAAACGTTATTTATAAATGCAACTAGCTTCTTCAGAATTACAATAAGCCTCTTCGTAAATAAAATTGTATTTAATAACCAAAAAAATATATTTTTAAAGACAGTTAATTAATAAATATGATTTATTGATTTATTTATCGCTACTGGGCATATAATTTGAAATAGTGCAAAATTAATTTATTCTATAATTAAAAAGAAATAAGTTTAGCATTTTTTACCCGAAAGGGCTGATAGGGTACATTCAAGGAAAGCCAAACAGAGACGTCTAAAATTTGAGAAATCGTTATTAAGGCCAAATAATGACTAATTGTGATAAAAAAGTTGGTAAATTATTTTTATTTGGTTTTTAAAAATATCTCAAATATTCTTTGGTCGATATATTTGAAATTTGGCCTTGTTATTTAATATGATAAGACAATATTTTAGCATTAACTAGATGATAATTATAAATTCCAGCGGTGGCGGTAGAGGCAATCTCACTGATATAATTGACAAAAAATGTACGCCATTGACTTTTTAAAAGTTTTTATATTTTTTAGAATAATCAGCTAATTATACCATTTTTTTGTCCCTTGATATTTATTCATATCTTGCTTTATTTTCGAAAAAAAACACTTTATTTTGGGTTTAACAGACATCTTTGGATTTTTGCCTCTTCGTTAACTAAATATAATTTACCAACTTTCTTTAACCATTAGTAATTATATGTCCTTAATACCAATTTCTTAAATTTTGGACCACTTTGTTTGGCCCACCCTGTATGTTATAAAGAACTTCTTTTGCTTGGAATAACGCAAGAAATCACCTCAAATAGTTGCCAAACACCCTGTATACTGAACTGACACCGCGTTTCTACGAAAATGATAGTTTCAGTCTCTCTCCACGGTGTGTATGCCTATTAGGGTTTAAACTTGTGGTTAAATTATACGTGAACAGTTTAAAAAACCAGTTAAAACTAAATGTTATGTAGCTGGCTCCGAAAAATAGAAATTCTAGAAAATAGAATACCCAGTAGAAATCTCAGTCTTAGAACTAGACAATTACACGCACCTGACGCGTATTGGCGCCCATCGCCTCGAATTCACCTGAAGACGACTGTAAAAATTTTACAGTGAAACGTTGTTTTTTGAAAAATGAGATACAATTGATGTCCTAGAAATATCTTATTTAACCCACAAGATTGTTTATAACCTTTACCCTCGTTTTACATTAAGCCGGATTCGCCGGACAGGGTGATAATAGTTATTTATCCAACACTTACATATAATATCTACATAATTGATCAGATTTTGAGGATATAAAGTGTACTATAAGTCACTAGTGAGCTAAAGTACCCTTTAGCTCACTAGTGAATTATAGACAATACAAAATTTTGTTGCTGGTGTTGACAATGACAAGTAACAAATAATGGATGACGTTTTCAAATTATTTTCGATATTAAAAACGATATATACGAAAGTGTTGGATAAAATTTTGTATTAGACACGTGAGTTATTACATATATAAGTCACTTAAGAAAATTACCTCTCTCGCCCTTCGGGCTCGAGAGTTAAACTTTTCTTGTGTGACTTATATGTAATATAACTCACTTATCTAATAAATAACTATTATTAGATAAGTGAGTTATATTACATTTAAGTCACGCAAGAAAAGTTTAAGAGAGGTAATTTTCTTAAGTGACTTATATGTAATAACTCACGTGTCTAATACAAAATTTTATCCAACACTTTCGTATAAATCGTTTTTAATATCGAAAATAATTTGAAAACGTCATCCATTATTTGTTACATGTCATTGTCAACACCAGCAACAAAATTTTTGTATTGTCTATAATTCACTAGTGAGCTAAAGGGTACTTTAGCTCACTAGTGACTTATAGTACACTTTATATCCTCAAAATCTGATCAATTATGTAGATATTATATGTAAGTGTTGGATAAAAATTATAAAGAGTCTTTGAGTTACCGAGTTTCCGAATTTTTAACATGTGAAAGGTGTCATAAGACTACATACACTTCAATAGCGTCGCACAGTGCGTTGAGAGATAAGGATTTCGGGACAAAAATCGTATCAGTCTTATTGCACTAAAATAGTTTTGTTATTGTATGTGATTTAGTAGAGTACTATGGTCTGCATATGCAGAGAGCAGTACTGTAATATTATTTTACATGGTAATTAAAGAATAGGAGTCAGTTTACAATAAATAATGGTTTAAAAAACTAAAACAACACGCTTTTATATGCAACCGAACTAAAAATTAGAAAATAATTTTTCATTACAAAGAGTTTGTCACTTCAGAGTAAAAGCGTGGGGTGCTTAATATATTAAATGTTATAATTATTCTATTTGCAAATATCTATGAGGAAAAAGTTATGAAAAAATAGTAAAATGCACCCCACGCTTTTACTCTGAAGTGACAAACTCTTTGTAATGAAAAATTATTTTCTAATTTTTAGTTCGGTTGCATATAAAAGCGTGTTTTTTTAGTTTTTTTAAACTATTATTTATTTTTCATTTTTTAGTTCGATATATCAATTAGTTTTTTAAAAATAAATGCTCCAGTTTATTCACTAAAAAGTTCCTTCGCCATTTTGTCAAGAGTAGTATTAGGGAATTTATTTATCCAGGACCGCCAGGATCAGGATAACGGGATACTGTTTTTAAATTATTGCATTGTCATCGGTCCTTGATACGTGTGCAAAGTTTCAAAGAAATTGAATCGCTGGAAGTTGGTAAAAATTAGGCTCAAAGATTCCGTTACATAGATAGATAGTTACAACCCAAGCTAATAAATAAATAATAGTTTAAAAAACTAAAAAACACGCTTTTATATGCAACCGAACTAAAATTAGAAAATAATTTTTCATTACAAAGAGTTTGTCACTTCAGAGTAAAAAGCGTGGGGTGCATTTTACTATTTTTTTATAACTTTTCCCTCATAGATATTTGCAAATAGAATAATTATAACATTTAATATATTAAGCACCCCACGCTTTTATTCTGAAGTGACAAACTCTTTGTAATGAAAAATTATTTTCTAATTTTTAGTTCGGTTGCATATAAAAGCGTGTTTTTTTAGTTTTTTTAAACTATTATTTATTTTTCATTTTTTAGTTCGATATATCAATTAGTTTTTTAAAAATAAATGCTCCAGTTTATTCACTAAAAATTCCTTCGCCATTTTGTCAAGAGAGACAGAGGATCTGTAAAGGAATTTATTTATCCCGGCGGTCCTAATCAGGATAACGGGATACTGTTTTTAAATTATTGCATTGTCATCGGTCCTTGATACGTGTTTCAAAGAAATTGAATCGCTTGAAGTTGGTAAAAATTAGGCTCAAAGATTCCGTTACATAGATAGATAGATAGATAGATAGATAGTTACAACCCAGCTAATAAAGCGTGTTAATAAAAGCGTGTTAAAAATGAACAGAGATCCAATAAAAATTTAAGAGCTTATTTATAAGCTAATTTTATATTAAAAAAAGTTTATTTAAATTGCATAGTTTTTAAAATTCAACTTTTTGTTTTGTTTTTATAAATGTCGTAAACATCCTTAAAGCTGGATTTATAAATTGGCGTTTCTGTTTTCGTTTGCATTTGACGTTTTCACTTAGAAAAACGGCAATTTATAGTTTTTGTTTACCCTTTTCATATACCATATCAAAAACCGAAACGTCAAACGGCGATCGGTAACGAAAACGTCAATCAATCAATTCAGCTTTATCCAATTTGGTAATGTTATTTGTAGCACTAAGGGGCTACTTTAGCTTTGACTTTATTAAATTTCTTAAGTCCAGTGGCGTCTCTAGCGGCACTTTAACGAATATTTCTGACAAAAAAATGTACGCCATTGACTTTAATACAATTCTTGTATTTTTTCGCAGTAGGCAAATAAAGATACAACTTTTTTGTTTCTTGATATTTTTTGTATCTAAAATCCGATAGATTGCATTTCTAAACCACTCAATAAACATAATAAATTGTTATTTTAAAAATTACTTTTATATTATTTACTTACAATTTCGTTACAATATTAACAAATACATAATATTACAATAACATCTAAACTAACAAATTTTGGTAAATTAAGTGTTATTAAATTTTTTTATAGGTTGTCTGTGTTTTGGGGACCTCTCGTAACTGACAATTAAATTTCATAAAAAAGGGCAGATAGTTGCAGCTAATTATACCAAAAATATTTGCTTATACAAGTAAAATGCGCCCAAAAAGAGAAATATTGTTTTCGATGTGTTTTGAAAAGTCTTTATCAAATCCTAAACTTTGCTTTTAAGGTTGTTGTAAGACAGATTTTAAAATGATATAATTTTATTAATAAAAATAATATTTTTTTATAAAATATAACCCTTCTAGATTATCAGCCAAAAAAAAACATTTTTTCTTATACTAATTGTAGTTAACCTTTGAACTTAAGAATAAAAATCAAATGGCAAAGGTACTTTTCTGTTTCATAAAAAGGACCACATATAGAGCTGCATATTGTATATTGGCAAAGTAAAAAACAGAAAACGAGTTGTCTTGTTATTATTTTGTTATCTGCAGTAAAAATGCAGGCCTTTTATTTAATTATGAAAATATTTATTTCGGCATTTTTATCCAAATATCGACGCACTGTGCGTTGGCGTCGGCTCCCGCTAATGCGAATACCCGGTTAAGCAAGCACCTAACACTACCTTTAGATAATTATTTTCCTTTAATAAATTACAACCAGAAACAAGCTCTTGATACATAGCTCCTTTAAAGTAAATACTGCAAGGTTACTAAATTATTCGTATAATTACTAATATAATGTCTTTCACAGTTAGGAAAAATTAAACAACCTTAAACATATTAATTTGTCTATGGCGAAACGTAGATAATCATGAAATACATAAATCATAATTACCAATAACCAATACCTATAATAAGACTAAATACATTCTATAACGATCTCTATAATTTCGGTCGCTACCGGCGGCGGCGTAATAAACTTATGTTTATTATGCTGGCCACACACACTCTGGTCGACCTGACAGGTATATCTGTACAGTTTTTACATTTAAATAGCAGTGGCGGCTATTCAGTAGTAGTAAGTGAAGTGCCACTTCACCAAAAATACATAATAAAACCTAAAAAAACATATAACTATTATTCAATTTATTTTTCTCATTTCTATTCCTTATTTGTAAAATTCGCCATGAAAAATATAGCATATAAATTAACCGCTGGCGCGAGTCGCTTTCCTCCTCTTTCGGCAACGCGACAAGTGTATTGCAAATATAAAACGGACCGAAGTATACACTTCATGCGGGGTTTTGTTTACGCTTTGACGCTCCGTTGCCATGACAACGCTATACTTGCCGGCGGCCAAAATCGCGGATGGAAGTATCATGTGTATTGCTTAGTAAATCGCTAGCCTTAAAAAGATAGTATAGGTTTTGGTCGTTTCTGTTGGTTTTTGAATTTTAAAACGAAATTTTGGGAAAACTGGTCGTGTGATCTAAAACTAATAAATACAGAATTTTACTTTAATTGGTATTATACAGGGCGAGTTATACTAAAAATATGAAAAATGCCTAAGAACTAACTACTTTTATTTTTAAAAATATAACAAAATAGTATAAGTAAATGTTGTAGAGAATTGAATTTTATGCCAAAATTTTAAGTTAAGTATGACGCATGACAATAAAAAAATTTAATTGTCAAATTTTTACATTACGCATTACAACCTAAATAATGGGCAAAAGGGAGCAAATTTTAAAAGAAAATTTAATAATTTTATTTCTTATTAACATTCGCTTTTTAAAAATGCCATAATTTACAAAATATTTTTTTACTTTAATTCCTTAACTTTAAATTTTGACATAAAATTTCATTCGCTACGACATTTACTCATAGAATTATGCCCTATTTTTAAAAATCAAGGTACTTTACTCTTGGTCATTTTTCTTATTTTTAGTTATAACTTGCCCTGTATATTACCAATCGAAGTAAAATTTTGTATTTATCAGTTTTGGACCATGCGACCAGTTTTCCTAAAAGCACGTTTAAAAATTCCCAAATTTTTGGTTCATTTGTCCTCTTGTAACACCTATCTTGGGACACTGTAATAATGCCTAATAATTTTTTATTGCTGTTATGACCTGTTGCTTGCTTGAGCCAAGAGACAAACCGAAATCTGGTAATTTCTGTTAATATTCTTTTGCCAGATTAGATCTAGATACCAATATAAAGCACATCGAAAAATAAAATAGACATCTGTCAGCCAGGGACAAAACCTTGGATCTCAAATCGAAAATCGCCATCATATAGCTGAGCATAAGTGATAATGTAAATATTTTATTAGTTTTAAACTAGCTATTTAAAAAAAAAAGACAGGAAAGAAAATCTGCAAGGCTATGCTTCATACTTCTGAAATATTAGTACCTAAATTAATTGACTTCGCGTCTATATCTATTAGGAATCGGATATCGTAACTAGTAATGCAAATTTTTGCGATTTTAAAACCGATGCAAAGTCCGCATTTATAATATTAGTAAAACAAATTGTCATTTTTGTGAGGACAAATCTAAAGCTAAACGCAGCAACTGTTTAGATTTGATGGAATGGAATTGGTGATTTCATTTGAGTTTAGTACGTACGAGAAAACTCGATTAAGCAAACCATGAAAAAGAATTGAGACTTTGGTTGCTTTACATTGGTCAACTTTTTAGAATCTCTAGGGGAGGCAGCTGCCCCCTTCCCTCCCTCTGGCGACGCCCTTGTAAACAAGCATTTCAAAACTTATTTTACTTATAACTTTGAAACTGTTGCCAATATACTAATGATATTTAGGCAACTAAATAACTCTATACAAATGATTTTTTTCCATAGGTAAGCCGCTGTTCAGTCAGACGGAATTATACAAATTGAGACCAGTGGCGATCCTAGGTTTTTGTTTTAGAAGGGGGCCTAAATTTTTTAAAAAGGCAATTTTTTTAAGAGCCATATAATTTTAAAGAGCAAAACAAAAAAAGTCCTTATGTTTTCAAAACCTTATTCTTTATTCCTTCTCCCTAATTAATTTAAGGAGCAAAAAAAATAAAAAAGGTCCTCCACTCCTCTACCTCCTATTCACTTTCCTTTCTACACTTCCTTCTTATCCCTTTCTCAACTTGCAGAGGTGGCCAGGCAACTTTTAGGGGGGCCCTGGGCCACAAAAAAAGTATACGTACCTTATTTAAAATGATATCTTGGACCGTTTATCAGAAAATCGCAAATCCACAGCGCAGACATACCAGCATTTTATAAGTAATAAAAAATATTTTTTTCAGAACATCCTCAAAATATGGTAAAATTATTAAAAACAGTTTTAACTGTGTTATAAAGCTTAAGGAGCTTACAAACACAGTTTTTAATAATTTTACCACATTTTAATAATTTTATCAAAAAAAAAGGATTTTTTTAATTACATACAATATATGTCTGGATTTAAAATGCGATTTTATGAAAAACCGTCCGAAATATCGATTCAAATGGAGTTTACCTTTTTGTACAAAAACGATGAAGAAATTAAACGGTCAAAGCAAAATGTCAAATTTGTCACCTGTGTTAAAAATGCATACATTAAATTTTAAAAAATCGTCGCATCTTGTATAATTCCCAAGTAGTAGCCCAAATGTCATTGGTACTGTGAAAACAGCTCAGTTATAGTTAAAATAAGTTATTTTTATACCAACTTTAAAGGTCAAAAATCTCCCTAACGAAGCGCGATACAACTCTTTTCTACATGCAAGCACTAACTATATTTTGGCTCACTTTATCACCTCTAATCATTTTTGACCTCACCTTGTTGCATACCTGTATAATAAACTCTGTATTTTAAATCATTTCAGTAATAAATAAAAACATACCTAGGAATTGTCAAGAAAAGTTTATCTCCCCAACCATCCATTCCCAAAGGACAATTATTTCCCGAAATATATTCCCCAGTCGTAATTGCATTAATTTTTGCGGTTTCACTAGGCCACGCAAAGTCCAACTCATTCCAAGCAAAAATCTCTTGAAAACTTGCCGCGGCATCAGCCCGATAAAATACAAATACGAAAAAGACAAGAAAGTTTGAGAAAACCATGTTAAAAGGTCAAGTTTATAACAAGAACTGGAGACAGACAATTAAACGAATATGTAGGGGGCTTGGAAAGAGGTGAGAGAGAGGGTCATCCCTCATTTATAACAAAATACATTTGAATTAAACTGGCGCTTAAAAACTAAAAATAGAATAGAACATACAGGGAGTCTTAAAATTTATAATAAATATTTTTAGTTTGCATATTTAGGGTTTAAATAAGAGTTTTTCACCTATAAATATGACCAGTGCAGTATTATCCATTAGGCTGACTAGGCTACAGCCTAGGGGGCCATGGAGAAAAATAGACGCCAGACAGGGGAGTAATAGGCGCTAGACAGAGAAGTTTCTAAAAAAGTTTAGGTTGGATAAATAAAGTAGAGGCGAAAAGGAGAGAATGACCTTTTTTTTTTGGTTATTTACACAAAAATAGGCGCTCTGGAGGTAAAGGACCTTTTTTTCTTGCAAAATAGGCGCTCTGGGAATTTTAGGCTTGGGCGCCTCGTACAGTTAACACGGCCCTGAATATGACATGTGTTTTAAAATACATCCCATTCGAGTACCTTCAATTACCGTAAGTAGCATAAAAAATCGGTCATTTTGAACTGTGTTGTTTAGTTGAGATTTTATTTCCTGCGAAAAATAGTACCAATTCTCCTAAAAATATGGTTGATTGCTTAAACGATCCGGAATAGCATCTAAAAAAACGTATTTTTGATTTTTTCTGCAAAAAAAATAGTTATCACCAAAAAACTAAGAAAAAATAGCCCTCGAGCTTTTTGCCAAAATTTCAAAAGGTATGGGTGATAGCTTAAATATTATAAAAGTTTCTAAAAAAGCAGGAAATTTTAGGAAAAAAGTTCTTAATTCCCGGAATTGTAGCTCCAATATTTATAATTTTTGCTTTCGTGTGGCGGTTTTGGCATGCACGGCCGCCGCTCTAGTGGTCATAGGTTTAAATATTTTTTTATGCAATAAAATATGTAATTTAAATTAAAAAATAAAATCTAGTGTTGTGTAGACACTTCAAATAATATGATTTCGCGATAATAATAGTTGTATCAACATATTTCAAAATGATATTCATTAATAAATTATTAGTTTTTTTACAGGTTTTGGTTGTCACAAAAGGCCGTGTAAAGCTTTAAATATTTGATCTATAAATTTTTGGCTTTGTGAAACTCTTCTTATTTAGGTTCTTAATGACAGATCATGCGCATTATTTTTAAATTTATTATTTTGGTAATTAGAATTTTTAAGTTGGCATAATTCAAACGAGATCTTATTTTTTGTTAACTTGAAAACATTCTAATTTCCAAAGTAGTTAAAGCTAAAAAAATTTGTCCAAACCTTCATTAGATACCTAAATGAAAAGTGCTCCACAAAACCAAAAATTTATATATCAATTCGATTTTCTTGATTGTCACAGCTAAAAAAATATATTTTAAGATTTTAATTTTAGTAAAACAGGAATGAATAGCCATCTCATTGATCCAAGACCCGCATTTAACTAAAAGTGTTACTCCTGAAGAAATCTTTAGTGTGTCTACAGATGAGCTTAACTTTGTATGCCTGTAACTGTTTTATTTTTGATGTTGCGACAAAAGTTGTTTTCATAAAAACTTTCGGCTTTATCCGAAATAGCAGGAGCTTTAATAAAAATCACCATAAATATGATATTAGGATATACTAGGGTGATTTTTTTCGCTCCCATCCCGAAATTCTGTTGAAAATTCTTCCAAATAAATTCCCTGAAAGTGCGAACCCTTAAATATAAATGTTTAGTACTTCACCACAGCGCGTGAAGATTTTCCACTTAACATACACGTGAACTTTGATTTTTATTTTTAAATCTTTGTAGCTTCTGTTGATATTTTTCGTAAAAACACGTATTTTCACATTTATCTCGTAAATAAAATAAACTACAGAGCAAATGCAGGAGACATGAATTTTATTTCTACAAAAAGTTGTTCAGCACCAAATCACCAGGATTAATAGTTTTTGTGATATTTGTCGTCGTTGAGTATTACGTAGCATAAAATTTACATTTTCGGGGTTTTCATGGAAATTAAATACTACGTTAACTTCAACGACTAATATCTCAGAAAATATTAATCTTGAGAATTTGGTGCTAAAACCCTTTTTATAGAAAATTGAATTTCCTATAAAAGTGTTCTTGCATTTGTTCTCTATCTCTTGCCATTTACGAGCTAAATTAGAAAAAGCGTGTTTTTATATAAAAAAATAAGGTTTATCGTCCTCTACTAACTCACGGGTATGAATTAGGACTTCACCGCAATGTACCCTTTTGTAGAGCATTTAATTTTGAAAAAAATCCTACTTTGGACAAGATTATACCATGATATGCTCGCAAAGGTGATAAAAATTTAAAAATTAAAATTCAAACATTTCCGTGTATTTTCGATGCAAAATCCTCATGCGCTCTGGTCAAGTACTAAATAATAATATTGAGCTCAAACTTTTAGGGATTTTTTCCTTGAGGTATTTCCAAGAAAATTTTGGGATGAAACCCAAAAACAAAACTGGCCGCTAAAAAAAATAGCCTTGTTATATACAGGGTGATTCAAAATTCTTAAAGTGCAAATATCTTCGAAAACATCAATTTTTACTAAGGTCATTTCATGGTTTTTTTATATGCTTATGTTTTTTTACCAGCACTTTTAATTTCATTGTAACCTTTACCCTATTTTTACCTATTTTTATTGTATTTATTGTTGCAGAATCCTTAAATCTAAGTATAAATTTAACATTTACAAAAAAAAAATTGGGCCCATGCCGATACTTGGCTACGCTCATGGCCACAACACATTTTGTTACAATATCAGTTTTAATTATTTTACCTTGTAAGCATAGTTTGAAAGTTTAAAAAATCGGATGAAGAAATGTTTAACAAGAAATGAGGTAATGTAGGTTTTACATTTTAAAAAACTAAGAAAATTAAGATTTAACAGATAAATGACATCAGTTAATCATTAGCTTGATTTATTGTGTCAGGATGTGCTTAGTCTACTAGTAAAAAATATCAATAAATATAAATTTTTAAATGTTCCGACACGCATTTCCAGAGCCGTACGCAGGGGGTTGGAGCAATGGGTAGGGCCGTTTCATCCATCAGGCTGACTAGGCTACAGCCTAGGGCGCCATAAAAAATAGGCGAAAAAAGGCGCCAGACAGGGGAGTAATAGGCGCTAGACAGGGGAGTTTTTCAAAAAGTTTAGGTCTAGTGGGGATTTTTGGTGACTAATTTGTCTGTGAATGAAGTGCTTAAATAGGCGGTACGGAGAAAAATACCTTTTCTTTTGCTCTTCAAAAATTGTTTGGTGGAAAATAGGCGCTCCGGGAATTCTAGCCTAGGGCGCCTCAAACAGTTAATACGGCCCTGGCAATGGGGGCAATGGCACGATTGGTGGTGGCTAGTTAATTGACCACTAAGCAAGAATGGTCTGTGCAAAATTAGTTTGGATACTGTTTCATAAACTAAACACTTAGTAGTTTGGATATATATATATATATATATATATATATATATATATATATATATATATATATATATATATATATATCCTTAAAAATTAAATCTAGCAAAGTTGCGCTTTTTTATGCTTAACAATAATCTGTTTTAAAAATTTAAAAGTTTGCAGCCGTTCCAGAATTATCCAAAAAAAACGAATTTTTTATTTTTTTTTATTGGTTTATTTGATCATTTACTATTTCGCCATTACAAAGAACGATTTTTCCCCAAACGTTCGTGAAAATTTTCGTTTGCATTTTGACAGGATACGATAAAGTTGAGAAATGCTTCATTTTATTACGCATAAGCAAATAAATGTAAATTAAATTAGTTCTTGCGGTTTGTTAGTTAAATTATAAATACATAAATAAATAGAATAATAATGAGTAGATATAAAAAAGAAAATCATAGGTACCTTTAAATGAAAATTTCTGAAGCCGTTTAAAAAAAGAGTTAATTTGGTTGATGATGGTGGTTCAAAGACGAAACGTCGGATCTTAAATTCAGTGATATCAATTTTATAGAATACAAAAAGTAGCAATGTTAATGTGTTGTTTGTTTTAAAATATCTCCTCAACTAAACCCAAGAAAAACAAAAACTTTTTGCAAAATGTCGTTTTTTTTCGAATAATTCCTGAACGCCTACAAATTTTTAAATTTTTAAGACGGAATATTGCTAAGCATAAAAAAACGCAACTTTTTCTAAATTTTTAACCAACGCTCTATCTGTTATAATTACCGAAATAGCAATTGCTGATGCATCGAATTTGTTACACCCTGTATAGACACGTAAGACAATAAAATCTAACGATATGTATTAAAAATACATTCGAAATATTTAAATAATTTTTGACACACCCCCGTATCTACCTCTGCCGTTTGAGATCCAAAATAATTGTATTCATTAATTTAACAAATATCAAAACCAGGGGCGGTAATAGGGGGTGGGGCATATGGGCCATGCCCCCTTGGATGCGACATCCTTTATATTTTATTGTGTTTCATATATGTCTAATGGCAAATATGGGCATTTATTGAGGGTCCCCCCAAGGTTGGTCCGAGGGGTGAGGCTGATAATGGAATTGAAGAGTAAGGACCTTTTGAAATACGTGGGAAGAAGGTTTTGTGTAATTTTATAAAAGAATGGAAGGTGAAAACAATAAAAAAGAGGTTAGAGGTTTTTTTAAATTTTTGTTTTTGCCATCTTACACACTTCTCCTCGGCCCCCATGCCCCCCTCGATATGACCGCCCCTGATCAAAACTAAAGGCTTACACCCATGCACTTTACAAGTTTTTAAGTTAATTTGTCATTATATTAATATTTTTTAAAATAAGAATTAAATTATTAATTTAAAGTAGGTATTTTTTTTGTTTTATAAAAATAAAAAAAATAAAAAGGGTGTAGCGTTCCTAAAGTTTTAAATACCAAATTGAAATAAACTTACTTACTTTCACAATAATTATTATAGCCGGTTTGGTTATCAACAACAGAAAATTATTAAATTGTAGTAGTTTTTACCAAAAGATTGGTTATTAACCACCATGCCTTAAAGTTAATGTTGTTATATTTGCTCTGAGCCTTAAAGGGTTAAAGGGAACTATTTTAATTTTATTAAAAGTGTACCAAATATTTACATTTACATAATATAGCTCACCTAAGCCACACCAGCGCAAAAAAATTATAAGTACTTGACATTTTGTTAATTTTTGAAATTGTTGAATATTTGCCCATTTTAACTCAAAAGATTTTTTATTTATTATTTATTTCTCTTAATTTCAAAATTACATTGCAATATGGTTTACAACATAAAATGAAACACCGTCACAAAAACAACGTCGTCACAAAACAACGTTCTCACTAAAAAAACACCCACATATACAAAAATTACAATTTTTTAAGATTTTCTAAACATCCAGATAGTCCTTTAGATTATAAGGTTCCAAATTTACAAGAAATTTAATTGCTTTTTGAACAATCGCTCGTTAGGGGCACTTTTAATTCCAACATCCAGTCTATTATACAATTTTATACACATATAGTATGGATTGTTTTCTGTTTAAGTTAACATATGTAATGGGTAGTTTATATTGCATGTTCTAGTGCTATAATTATGATTAGATTGTATGTCAAATGTATCCTTGTTTTTTATAAAAATACTGTAGTTTCATAAATGTATAAACCATAAACAGTAAGTAGTCTTTTAGACTTAAAAATACCCCTACACGATTGTGCATATGATATTTTATACAAAATTCTTAAATTGCATTTTTGTATAACAAAAAGATCCTGCACTTTTGAATTTCTTCCCCAAAAATTAGTCCATACTTGAGCGTGGCTTTGAAATTTGCAAAATACAGTGTGCGAAAGGCTGTTTCTTTTAAATATTTGGATGTTATGCGAAGACAATAACACGTCCTATTTAAGTTTTTGCTTAACTCATCAATATGGCGTGACCAGTCTAAAAATTGGTCACTATAAATACCCAAAATTTTGTGTTTTCTTTAACATGTGAAATTTTCCCATCCAATTCCAATGTTTCGGGTATGTCTTTCCTACTAAGTTTTGTTTTAAAAATAGTGATATTAGTTTTTTCTTCGTTCAATAGAAGTTTATTTTTTGAAACCACATTTTTGTTTCCTGAAAACCTTTGATGCGTTAAGAGTTAAATCTGCAATTTGCATCCCTTCTACGCATATATTGGTATCGTCAGCATATTCTGTAAGACTAGAACATTTGAAAAGATGTCAATATTTTGTCTGCTGCGATGTAAAATCCGGGAAAAAAATTACAAAAAAATCTACGTCCATACACGGTAAAATCTAAATTACCCAAAACAAGTAAAAGTGACAAAACACCTTTATTCACTGACGTGTTCAATTGTTTAGTTGCTATTACAAATGAATCTATTTTCTTTAGTTGTTATTGTTTTGGTTAATTAATGTTGTAGTATTCTTCTTAAATTGGGTTTTTATATACATACCTTAAAAAAATAAATGAATAGTGATTTAATCCATGGCCAACTTTTTTATATTTTTTGTTAATTTTGCTGTTTAGAACAATGCAAAATATTAGGTGTTATATATTTAGGTAATCGCATAAAAATATGCAATTTTTTGAAACACTAAGATACAGAGTGTCCCAATAAAAATAAAGCAAGTTTCGGTTAGATCTCAAAAATTAAAACATTAATATTTATTTTGGGTATGCCACTGGATTTTACATAAAAAGGTATACAAATTTTGTATTTAAAGTGTGTTTCTATTTTCATAAATGTTAATGTAATAAAACATAATAAAATCGACAAATTTTGGAAATCACCTTGTATCTTCTAAACCAATAATTTTTGGGTATGTCTGATTGCTCCATAAAACTAAACAGTAATAATCATTAAAAAGAATTAAACCAACTTCAAGAAATTTAGTAAAAGTCACTAAAAACTTACACGGGTAATAGCATATTCAGTGGCGCATTTTACCAAAAGGCTGAGTAGGCTGAAGCCTATGGCGGCGTTTTTAGGGGGCGGCAGACGTTGTTTTGGGGGCGGCAAAATTGGTATTTGTAAATAATTTTGTGGATTTCGAATTTAACTTAGTACGATTAGTACGCAGAATACGTACAATTGAAAGAAAAGGAGGTGAGGACCTTTTTTTTGCTCTTTAAATTTTTTTTAATGGAATAAAGATAAACAAATGGGCGGCGAGAATAAAATAGCCTACGGGCGGCAAATATGTAAATGCGCCTCTGAGCATATTGCATAAAAGTATAAAATCTTTTATTTATTTAGTTACTAACATTAAGTAATTGAGCACATATTATGTTATTACCCGACTTCGTTTTTTTATTTTCTTTTTACTATTTTTAGATTTTTAGTGACTTACATATTTTTTTCAAGTTGATTCAATTTTTTTCTAATGATTATTTTTAGCTTTTTAGTTTCTTATTATTACAATTAAATCGGTAAATATTCACTAAATACCACTACTAGTACCTCTTTTAGCTGCAGCTTCTATCCATTTATAAGTTTTTAACAGTAATGCAGGTTAGTTCCTTATATTGTCTATCAAAAGTTTATAAATTGACCCACGCGGGGCTGCAACAAATCGATACACACGGGGCTGCAGCTAACCGCTTGTAGGTTAATAGAATACATTAAATCTGTTATAAGCTTATAAATCGATACACGTGGGGCTGCAACAAATCTATACACACGGGGCTGCAGCTAACCGCTTGTAGATTAATAGAATACCTACATTATATCTGCTATAAGCTTATAAATCGATACACGTGGGGCTGCAACAAATGGATACACACGGGGCTGCAGCTAACCGCTTGTAGATTGGTAGAATACAGTATTTGTGTCAAAAGCTTATAAATCCATACACGCGAGCCTGCAACAAATCGATACACATGGGTCTGCAGCTATCAGCTTGTCTTTTAGTTCGGTGAAAAGGGTTAATTTTACCCCAAGGTTGTAAATTCTATATGCGCCCTTGATTTTTCCTACGTATAGAAGAGAGAAAAAATAGGTCTAGTACCTGTCTCTCTCGCGATCCTGACTTTATTTTTTATGAGACCACCGCGAAAGTGCACTCTTTCAAATAAAAAAGAATTTTTAAAACAGTTTACAAACGTCAGAGTAATCGCGTAACATACACAAAAAACATACGCGGCGAATTGGAAACCTCCTCTTTTTATAGTTGGTTAAAAAACGAAACGAGACCACCGATCTCGGTGGATTGCCAATGTTATAACCTGCGCGAAACAAAAGTTACATTTCATGGGCGAAAAAACCGGTTTGTGCGCAAGCCAGTTGCGGGTAAACACACCCGGCACCAAACAAATTTTTAAGTGAATAAACTGGAGCATTTATTTTTAAAAACTAATTGATATATCGAACTAAAAAATGAAAAATTAATAATAGTTTAAAAAACTAAAAAACACGCTTTTATATGCAACCGAACTAAAAATTAGAAAATAATTTTTCATTACAAAGAGTTTGTCACTTCAGAGTAAAAGCGTGGGGTGCATTTTACTATTTTTTCATAACTTTTCCCTCATAGATATTTGCAAATAGAATAATTATAACATTTAATATATTAAGCACCCCACGCTTTTATTCTGAAGTGACAAACTCTTTGTAATGAAAAATTATTTTCTAATTTTTAGTTCGGTTGCATATAAAAGCGTGTTTTTTTAGTTTTTTTAAACTATTATTTATTTTTCATTTTTTAGTTCGATATATCAATTAGTTTTTTAAAAATAAATGCTCCAGTTTATTCACTAAAAATTCCTTCGCCATTTTGTCAAGAGACACAGCGGATCTGTAAAGGAATTTATTTATCCTGGCGGTCCTAATCAGGATAACGGGATACTGTTTTTAAATTATTGCATTGTCATCGGTCCTTGATACGTGTTTCAAAGAAATTGAATCGCTGGAAGTTGGTAAAAATTAGGCTCAAAGATTCCGTTACATAGATAGATAGATAGATAGATAGTTACAACCCAAGCTAATAAAAGCGTGTTAAAAATGAACAGAGATCCAATAAAAATTTAAGAGCTTATTTATAAGCTAATTTTATATTAATAAAAAGTTTATTTAAATTGCATAGTTTTTAAAATTCAACTTTTTGTTTTGTTTTTATAAATGTCGTAAACATCCTTAAAGCTGGATTTATAGATTGGCGTTTCTGTTTTCGTTTGCATTTGACGTTTTCACTTAGAAAAACGGCAATTTATAGTTTTTGTTTACCCTTTTCATATACCATATCAAAAACCGAAACGTCAAACGGCGATCGGTAACGAAAACGTCAATCAATCAATTCAGCTTTTTCCAATTTGGTAATGTTATTTGTAGCACTAAGGGGCTACTTTAGCTCTGACTTTATTAAATTTCTTAAGTCCAGTGGCGTCTCTAGCGGCACTTTAACGAATATTTCTGACAAAAAAATGTACGCCATTGACTTTAATACAATTCTTGTATTTTTTCACAGTAGGCAAATAAAGATACAACTTTTTTGTTTCTTATTATTTTTTGTATCTAGAATTCGATAGCTTGCATTTCTAAACCACTTAATAAACATTATAAATTGTTTCTTTTAAAAATTACTTTTTACATTATTTACTTACAATTACGTAAAAATATTAACAAATACATAATATAACAATAACGTCTAAACTAACAAATTTTGGTAAATTAAGTGTTATTATATTTTTTTATAGGTTGTCTGTGTTTTGGGGACCTCTCGTAACTGACAATTAAAATTCATAAAAAAGGGCAGATAGTTGCTGCTAATTGTACCAAAAATATTTGCTTACAGAAGTAAAATGCGCCCAAAAAGAGAAATATTGTTTTCGTTGTATTTTGAAAATCCTTATTAAATCATAAACTTGGCTTGTAAGGTTGTTGTAAGACAGATTTTAAAATGATATAATTTTATAAATAAAAATAATATTTTTTTCTAAAATATAACCCTCCTAGATTATCAGCCAAAAAATAAACATTTTTTCTTATACTAATTGTAGTTAACCTTTGAACTTAAGAATAAAAATCAAATGGCAAGGTACTTTTCTGTTTCATAAAAAGGACCACATATAGAGCTGCATATTGTATATTGGCAAAGTAAAAAACAGAAAACGCCTTGTCTTGTTATTATCTTGTTATCTGCAGTAAAAATGCAGGCCTTGTATTTAATTATGAAAATATTTATTTCGGAATTTTTATCCAAATATCGACGCACTGTGCGTCGGCGTCGGTTCGTCGCCAGGCTCCCGCTAATGCGAATACCCGGTTAAGCAAGCACCTAACACTACCTTTAGATAATTATTTTCCTTTAATAAATTAAAACCAGAAACAAGCTCTTGATACATAGCTCCTTTAAAGTAAATACTGCAAGGTTACTAAATTATTCGTATAATTACTAATATAATGTCTTTCACAGTTAGGAAAAATTAAACAACCTTAAACATATTAATTTGTCTATGGCGAAACGTAGATAATCATGAAATACATAAATCATAATTACCAATAACCAATACCTATAATAAGACTAAATACATTCTATAACGATCTCTATAATTTCGGTCGCTACCGGCGGCGGCGTAATAAACTTATGTTTATTATGCTGGCCACACACACTCTGGTCGACCTGACAGGTATATCTGTACAGTTTTTACATTTAAATAGCAGTGGCGGCTATTCAGTAGTAGTAAGTGAAGTGCCACTTCACCAAAAAATACATAATAAAACCTAAAAAACATATAACTATTATTAAATTTATTTTTCTCATTTCTATTCCTTATTTGTAAAATTCGCCATGAAAAATATAGCATATAAATTAACCGCTGGCGCGAGTCGCTTTCCTCCTCTTTCGGCAACGCGACAAGTGTATTGCAAATATAAAACGGACCGAAGTATACACTTCATGCGGGGTTTTGTTTACGCTTTGACGCTCCGTTGCCATGACAACGCTATACTTGCCGGCGGCCAAAATCGCGGATGGAAGTATCATGTGTATTGCTTAGTAAAACGCTAGCCTTAAAAAGATAGTATAGGTTTTGGTCGTTTCTGTTGGTTTTTGAATTTTAAAACGAAATTTTGGGAAAACTGGTCGTGTGATCTAAAACTAATAAATACAGTATTTTACTTTAATTGGTATTATACAGGGCGAATTATACTAAAAATATGAAAAATGCCTAAGAACTAACTTCTTTTATTTTTAAAAATATAACAAAATAGTATAAGTAAATGTTGTGGAGAATTAAATTTCATGTCAAAATTTAAAGTTAAAGTATGACGCATGACAATAAAATAAATGTAATTTTCAAATTTTTTATATTACCCATTACAACCTAAATAATGGGCACAAGGGAGCAAAATTTAAAAGAAAATTTAATAATCTTATTTTTTTAACATTCTCTTTTTAAAAATGCCTAATGTAAAGAATTTACAAAAATATTTTTTTTAAACTTTAATTCCTTAACTTTAAATTTTGAAATAAAATTTCATTCTCTACGACATTTACTTAAATAATTTTGCCCTATTTTAAAGAAAAAAAGGTACTTTACTCTTGGTCATTTTTCATATTTTAAGTTATAACTTGCCCTGTATATTACCGATCGGAGTAAAATTTTGTATTTATTAGTTTTGGACCATGCGACCAGTTTTCCTAAAACGACGTTTAAAAATTCCCAAATTTTTGGTTCATTTGTCCTCTTGTAACACCTACACTGTGTAATAATGCCTAATAATTTTTTATTACTGTAATGACCTGTAGACGAGAGACAAACCAAAATCTGGTAATTTCTCTTAATATTCTTTTGCCAGATTGGATCTAGATACCAATATAAAGCACATCGAAAAATAAAATAGACATCTGTCAACCAGGGACAAAACCTTGTATCTCAAATCGAAAATCGCCATCATATAGCTGAGCATAAGTGATAATGTAAATATTTATTTGTTTTAAACTAGCTATTTAAAAAAAAAAGACTGGAAAGAAAATCTGCAAGGCTATGCTTCATACTTCTGAAATATTAGTACCTAAATTAATTGACTTCGCGTCTATATCTATTAGGAATCGGATATCGTAACTAGTATGCAAATTTTTGCGATATTAAAACCGATGCAAAGTCCGCATTTATAATATTAGTAAAACAAATTGTCATTTTTGTGAGGACAAATCTAAAGCTAAACGCAGCAACTGTTTAGATTTGATGGAATGGAATTGGTGATTTCATTTGAGTTTAGTACGTACGAGAAAACTCGATTAAGCAAACCATGAAAAAGAATTGAGACTTTGGTTGCTTTACATTGGTCAACTTTTTAGAATCTCTAGGGGAGGCAGCTGCCCCCTTTCCCTCCCCCTGGCGACGCCCTTGTAAACAAGCATTTCAAAACTTATTTTACTTATAACTTTGAAACTGTTGCCAATATACTAATGATATTTAGGCAACTAAATAACTCTATACAAATGATTTTTTTCCATAGGTAAGCCGCTGTTCAGTCAGACGGAATTATACAAATTGAGACCAGTGGCGATCCTAGGTTTTTGTTTTAGAAGGGGGCCTAAATTTTTTAAAAAGGCAATTTTTTTAGAGCCATATAATTTTAAAGAGCAAAACAAAAAAAAGTCCTTATGTTTTCAAAACCTTATTCTTTATTCCTTCTCCCTAATTAATTTAAGGAGCAAAAAAATAAAAAAAGGTCCTCCACTCCTCTACCTCCTATTCACTTTCCTTTCTACACTTCCTTCTTATCCCTTTCTCAACTTGCAGAGGTGGCCAGGCAATTTTTAGGGGGCCCGGGCCAAAAAAAAGTATACGTACCTTATTTAAAATGATATCTTGGACCGTTTATCAGAAAATCGCAAATCCACAGCGCAGACATACCAGCATTTTATAAGTAATAAAAAATATTTTTTTAGAACATCCTCAAAATATGGTAAAATTATTAAAAACAGTTTTAACTGTGTTATAAAGCTTAAGGGGCTTACAAACACAGTTTTTAATAATTTTACCACATTTTAATAATTTTATCAAAAAAAAGGATTTTTTAATTACATACAATATATGTCTGGATTTAAAATGCGATTTTATGAAAAACCGTCCGAAATATCGATTCAAATGGAGTTTACCTTTTTGTACAAAAACGATGAAGAAATTAAACGGTCAAAGCAAAATGTCAAATTTGTCACCTGTGTTAAAAATGCATACATTAAATTTTAAAAAATCGTCGCATCTTGTATAATTCCCAAGTAGTAGCCCAAATGTCATTGGTACTGTGAAAACAGCTCAGTTATAGTTAAAATAAGTTATTTTTATACCAACTTTAAAGGTCAAAAATCTCCCTAACGAAGCGCGATACAACTCTTTTCTACATGCAACACTAACTATATTTTGGCTCACTCTATCACCTCTATCATTTTTGACCTCACCTTGTTGCATACCTGTATAATAAACTCTGTATTTTAAATCATTTCAGTAATAAATAAAAACATACCTAGGAATTGTCAAGAAAAGTTTATCTCCCCAACCATCCATTCCCAAAGGACAATTATTTCCCGAAATATATTCCCCAGTCGTAATTGCATTAATTTTTGCGGTTTCACTAGGCCACGCAAAGTCCAACTCATTCCAAGCAAAAATCTCTTGAAAACTTGCCGCGGCATCAGCCCGATAAAATACAAATACGAAAAAGACAAGAAAGTTTGAGAAAACCATGTTAAAAGGTCAAGTTTATAACAAGAACTGGAGACAGACAATTAAACGAATATGTAGGGGGCTTGGAAAGAGGTGAGAGAGAGGGTCATCCCTCATTTATAACAAAATACATTTGAATTAAACTGGCGCTTAAAAACTAAAAAATAGAATAGAACATACAGGGAGTCTTAAAATTTATAATAAATATTTTTAGTTTGCATATTTAGGGTTTAAATAAGAGTTTTTCACCTATAAATATGACCAGTGCAGTATTATCCATTAGGCTGACTAGGCTACAGCCTAGGGGGCCATGGAGAAAAATAGACGCCAGACAGGGGAGTAATAGGCGCTAGACAGAGAAGTTTCTAAAAAGTTTAGGTTGGATAAATAAAGTAGAGGCGAAAAGGAGAGAATGACCTTTTTTTTTTGGTTATTTACACAAAAATAGGCGCTCTGGAGGTAAAGGACCTTTTTTTTCTTGCAAAATAGGCGCTCTGGGAATTTTAGGCTTGGGCGCCTCGTACAGTTAACACGGCCCTGAATATGACATGTGTTTTAAAATACATCCCATTCGAGTACCTTCAATTACCGTAAGTAGCATAAAAAATCGGTCATTTTGAACTGTGTTGTTTAGTTGAGATTTTATTTCCTGCGAAAAATAGTACCAATTCTCCTAAAAATATGGTTGATTGCTTAAACGATCCGGAATAGCATCTAAAAAAACGTATTTTTGATTTTTTCTGCAAAAAAAATAGTTATCACCAAAAAACTAAGAAAAAATAGCCCTCGAGCTTTTTACCAAAATTTCAAAAGGTATGGGTGATAGCTTAAATATTATAAAAGTTTCTAAAAAGCAGGAAATTTTAGGAAAAAAGTTCTTAATTCCCGGAATTGTAGCTCCAATATTTATAATTTTGCTTTCGTTGGCGGTTTTGGCATCCACGGCCGCCGCTCTAGTGGGCATAAGGTTAAATATTTTTTTGCAATAAAATATTAATTTAAATTAAAAAATAAAATCTAGTGTTGTGTAGACACTTCAAATAATATGATTTCGCGATAATAATAGTTGTATCAATATATTTCAAAATGATATTCATTAATAAATTATTAGTTTTTTACAGGTTTTGATTGTCATAAAAGGCCGTGTAAAGCTTTAAATAATTGATCTATAAATTTTTGGCTTGGTGAAACTCTTTTATTTAGGTTCTTAATGAAGATATGCGCATTTTTTTTAATTTATTATTTTGTTAACTAGAATTTTTAAGTTGGCATAATTTAAACAAAATCTTATTTTTTGTTAACTTGAAAAAATTAAAATTTCCAAAGTGGTTAAACTAAAAAAAATTTTGTCCAAACCTTTATTAGGTACCTAAATGAAAAGTGCTCCACAAAGCGAAAAATTTATAAATCAATTTGATTTTCTTGAAAATGGTAAAAATTGTCCTCTTGGATACGATTTTTAAATGTCACTCCTAAAGAAAGTTAGTGTGTCTACATATGAGCTTAACTTTGTATGCTTTAACTGTTTTATTTTTGATATTGCGACAAAAGTTATTTTCATAAAACTTTCGGCTTTATTCGAAATAGCGGGAGCTTTAATAAAAATCACCATAAATATGATATTATGATATACTAGGGTGATTTATTTTCGCTCCCATCCCGAAATTCTGTTAAAAATTCTTCCAAATAAATTCCCTGAAAATTTGAACCCTTAATATAAATGTTTAGTACTTCACCACAGTGCGTGAAGATTTTCCACTTAAAATACACGTGAACTTGATTTTTTTTAATCTTTGTAGCTTGTTGTTAATATTTTTCGTAAAAACACCTATTTTTACATTTATCTCGTAAATGAAATAAACTAGAGAAAATGAATTTTCTACAAAAAGTTGTTCAGCACCAAATCATCAGGATTAATATTTTTGGTGGTATTAGTCGTTGAGTATTACGTAGCATGAAGTTTACATTTCTGGATTTTCATGAAAAGTAAATACTACTTTAACTTCAACGACTAATATCTCAGAAAATATTAATCTTGAGAATTTTGTGCTAAAACCTTTTATAGAAAATTAAATTTCTTATAAAAGTGTTCTTGCATTTGTTCTATAGCTCTTGTCATTTACGATATAAATTCGAAAGAGCGTGTTTTTATATAAAAAAATAAGGTTTCTCGTCCTGTACTACCTTACGGGTATGAATTAGGACTTCGCCGCAATGGACCCTTTTGTAGAGCTTTTAATTTTGAAAAAATCCTACTTTGGACAAGATAATACCATGATATGCCGCAAAGTGATAAAAATTTAAAAATTAAAATTCAAACATTCCGTGTATTTTTGATGCGAAATAATAATAATTGAGCTCAAACTTTCAGGATTTTTTTCCTTTAAATATTTCCAAGAAAATTTTGGGATGGAAGCAAAAAAACAGGCCGCTAAAAAAATAGCCTAATGATATACAGGGTGTTTCAAAATTCTTAAAGTGCCAATATCCTCGAAAACATCAATTTTTACTGAGGTAATTTCATGTTTTTTTATGTGCTTATGTTTTTTTACCAGCACTTTTAAATTTATTGTAACCTTTACCCTATTTTTACCTATTTTTATTGTATTTATCGTTGCAGAATTCTTAAATCTACATATAAATTTAACATTTACAAAAAAATTTACTGTGTCCATGGCTATATATATTTTAAGTACCAGAAAGTGAAGTTAGTTCTGGTTACTAATTAATAAGCAAAAAGTAAGAGCAAATAAACTTTTACTTATAAATTTTTGAAAACATTTTGCGTTAAGAATATTTTAAAAAACTTATTTGGAAGGTACTATTTTTGTTATTTATATATGTGATTCTTCGTCTATGGCATCATATAATTACACATTATTAAAAAAGGGTCACTTTATTTCCTGCTGCATAATTAACTATACAGGGTGTTACAAATTCCATGCATTAGCATTGCTATCTTGGTAATTATAAGAGATTGTTGGTTAAATTGGGGAAAAGTTGTGCTTTTATATGCTTAACAATATTCCGTTTTAAAAATTTGCAGCCGTTCCGGAATTATCCGAAAAAAACGAAATTTTTCGTAACAGTTATTATTTTTTTATCGGTTGATTTGATCATTAACCATTTTGCTATTACAAATAACGATTTACTTAAATTAAATGCTTTATTTTATTACGTATAAGCAAATGTATGTAAATTCCATTAATTTTTGTAGCTTGATAGTAAAATTATAAATAAATAAATAAAAAGAATAATAATAAGTAGATATAAAAAAGAAAATCATAGTTACCTTTAAATGAAAATTTCCAAAATCGTTTGAAATAAAGAATTACTTTTTAATAAAAAAAATGGTGGATGATGGTTTCTGGTTCTAATCGTCGCATACATGTAAAATGTGATATATCTTAACATTTAGAATTAAAATACGAGTTTATTAGGCCCAAAGTTGATGATGATGGCTCAAAGACGAAATGTCGAATCTTAAATTCAGTGACATCATTTTATAAAATACAAAAAGTGGCAATGTTAATGTGTTGTTTGTTTTATAATTTTTTCTTAAATAAACCCAAAAAATAAAAACTCTTTCGCAAACTTTCGTTTTTTTTTCGGATAATTTCTGAGCGGCTGCAGAATTTTAAATTTTTAAGACGGAATATTGCTAAGCATAAAAAAGCGCAACTTTTTCCTAATTTTTAACCAACTCCCTATATGTTATAATTACCGAGATAGCAATGCTAATGCATCGAATTTGTTACACCCTGTATAGACACGTAAAATCGTACGGTATGTAATAAAAATACATTCGAAATATTTAAATAATTTTTGACACACCTCCGTATCTACCTGCGCCGTTCGAGATCCAAAATAATTAATTGTATCCATTATTTTAAGAAATATCAAAACTAAAGGCTTACATAGGGCCGTATGAACTGTTTGAGGCGCCCTAGGCTAGAATTCCCGGAGCGCCTATTTTCCACCAAAAGAAAATGTTGAAGAAAAAAAAAAAAAAGGTCCTTTCCTCCGTGGCGCCTATTTTGAGTGCCAGGCGCCTTACTTCACCACCCGAAATAAAATTTAATGAATGACAAAAAAATGTCATTCCCTCCTTTTCGCGCCTATTTCATTTCAAAGCACCTTATCCACAGAGAAATTAGTCACCAAAACTCCCCTGTCTAGCACCTATTTTTTTTTCATGGTGCCCTAGGCTGTAGCCTAGTCAGCCTAATGGTTAATACGGCACTGAGCTTACAACCATGCACTTTACAAATTTTTAAGTTACTTTGTCATCAATATTTTTTAAAATAAGGATTAAATTAATAACTTAAAATAGGTATTTTTTTGTCTTTATAAAAATTTAAAAAATTATAAGGGTGTAACGTTCCCAAAGTTGTAAATACCAAAATAAAAAAAAACTTACTTTCTTTTACAATTATTATAGCCGGTTTAGTTATCAAAAACAGAAAATTATTAAATTGTAGTAGTTTTTACCAAAAGATTGATTATTAACCACCATGCCTTAAAGTTAATGTTGTTATATTTGCTCTGAGCCTTAAAGGGTTAAAGGGCACTATTTTAATTTTATTAAAAGTGTACCAAATATTTACATTTACATAATATAGCTCACCTAAGCCAAAGTGCAAAAAAATTATACTTGACATTTTGTTAATTTTTAAAATTGTACTGCAATAGGTTAATTGCCCATTTTAACTCAAAAGATTTTTTATTTATTATTTATTTCTCTTTATTTTTCAATTACATTGCAATATGGTTTACAACATAAAACGAAACACCGTCAGAAAAACAACGTTCTCACTAAAAAAACACCCACATATACAAAAAATTACATTTTTTAAAGATTTTCTAACATCCAGATAGTCCTTTAGATTATAAAGTTCCAAATTTATAAGAAAGTCTTTTAATTGCTTTTTGAACAATCGCTCGTTAGGGGCACTTTTAATTCCAACATCCAGTCAATTATACAATTTTATAAACATATAGTATGGATTGTTTTCTGTTTAAGTTAACATATGTAATGGATAGTTTATATTGCATCTTCTAGTGCTATAATTATGATTAGATTGTATGTCAAATTTATCCTTTTTTTATAAAAAATACTATAGTTTCATAAATGTATAAACCATAAACAGCAAGTAGTCTTTTAGACTTAAAAATACCCCTACACGATTGTGCATATGATATTTTATACAAAATTCCTAAATTGCATTTTTGTATAACAAAAGATCCTGCACTTTTGAATTTCTTCCTCAAAAAATTAGTCCATACTTGAGCGTGGCTTTGAAATTTGCAAAATACAGTGTGCGAAAGGCTGTTTCTTTTAAATATTTGGATGTTATGCGAAGACAATAACATGTCCTATTTAAGTTTTTGCTTAACTCATCAATATGGCATGACCAGTCTAAAAATTTTGTGTTTTCTTTAACATGTAAAATTTTTCCATCCAATTCCAATGTTTCGGGTATGTCTTTCCTACTAAGTTTTGTTTTAAAAATAGTGATATTAGTTTTTTCTTCGTTCAATAGAAGATTATTTTTTGAAACCACATTTTCGTTTCCTGGAAAACCTTTGATGCGTTAAGAGTTAAATCTGCAATTTGCATCCCTTCTACGAATATATTGGTATCGTCAGCATATTCTGTAAGACTAGAACATTTGAAAAGATGTCAATATTTTGTCTGCTTGCGATGTAAAATCCGGCAAAAAAATTACAACAAAATCTACGTCCATACACGGTAAAATCTAAATTACCCAAAACACGTAAAAGTGACATAACACCTTTATTCACTGACGTCTTCAATTGTTTAGTTGCTATTACAAATGAATCTATTTTCTTTGGTTGTTATTGTTTTGGTTAATTAATGTTGTAGTATTCTTCTTAAATTGGGTTTTTATATACATACCTTAAAAAATAAATGAATAGTGATTCAATCCATGGCCAACTTTTTTATATTTTTTGTTAGTTTTGCTGTTTAGAACAATGCAAAATATTAGTGTGATATATTTAGGTAATCGAATGAAAATATGCAATTTTTTGAAACACTCGATACAGAGTGTCCCAATAAAAATAAAGCAGGTTTTGGTTAGATCTGAAAAATTAAAACATTCATATTTATTTTGGGTATGCCACTGGATTTTACATAAAAAGGTATAAAAGTTTTGTATTCAAAGTGTGTTTCTATTTTCATAAATGTTAATGTAATAAAACATAATAAAATCGACAAATTTTGGAAATCACCTTGTATCTTCTAAACCAATAATTTTTGGGTATGTCTGATTGCTCCATAAAACTAAACAGTAATAATCATTAAAAAGAATTAAACCAACTTCAAGAAATTTAGTTAAAGTTACTAAAAACTTACACGGGTAATAGCATATTGCATAAAAGTATAAAATCTTTTGTTTATTTAGTTATTAACATTAAGTAATTGAGCACATATGTTATTACCCGACTTCTTTTTTTTTCATTTTCTTTTTTATTATTTTTAGATTTTAGTGACTTACATATTTTTTGAAGTTGATTCAATTTTTTTAATGATTATTTTTAGCTTTTTAGTTTCTTATTATCACAATTAAATCGGTAAATATTCGCTAAATAACACTACTAGTACCTCTTTTAGCGGTTAGCTGCAGCTTCTATCGATTTAAAAGCTTTTAACAGCAATGGAGGTTAGTTCCCATATAACATTTTCTGCTGGCGTTGCACATTTAATTTACTGGCATTGCCAACACTCTTTAATGGCAAGGCATTGGCAAAAAGGTATCAAAAAGACGCGAAAGTGGGCAATTGGCCGTTATTAGGCCACGTGTTGCAAATAATGTGATGGCATCAGTCATTAATAATTTATGATGAAAAATGCGTTTAGGATGATGGCATCCATCATTAATAAGTTATGCCAAAAAATGCGTTTAGGATGATGGCATCCATCATTAATAAGTTATTGGCAAAAAAATGCGTTTAGGATAATGGCATTTATCATTAAATAAGTATTGCAAGTTTTATAAGTTGAATGTCCCAAAGTTAAATAACATATTTAGAATTTTGTAATCAGAAAAAATGAGAAATAAAGGCAGGAAAACTTTATCAATAAAAAATTACATAATATAAATTTTTATACCGTAACAATAAACCAAAAAAAAATAAAAGTATGTAATAAAATTTAAAAAAGATAGTAAATCAAAAGAAAACACTTTAAAATAGTAAGTATTTAAGGGACACTTACACTTAATTTTCAGATCCAAAACATAGGGAGAAATATTTTAAAGGAGTTAAATGTCAACAAAAAAACTATTAAATATATATATATATATATATATATATATTTATTAACACGTCTTTAAAACTTTTAATAAGGCAACTCCCTGATTTCATATAATTTTTAGGTAACTACAAATTTAAAGGTTTTAAACAAAATGTTTACAGCTCCTAACAGTCTACTTGAATAACCCCTTCTTGACTAGCCATCACCAATTAATTACACAACACACACTAATTAGGTAATGAATACACTTAATTATGTCTACTAAAAACTCTTTTCTTTAAAAAGAAACTAAAAAGCTAGAAAACCACGTAGAAAACAATTGCACAAAGCGGCCAAACAAAAGCAAGGTTGCCTCATCTGTCAAATTGTCAAATCTTGTATTTCGGCTAAGCGGGAAATTTGAATTTATCACCTTCGGTCGAAATCGTCGAAATTAACCTAGCTAATTTTACCATCATTTTATTTTTATTCTCTCAAAAATACATAATAAACATTTTGTTTGACTTAATTTTTATTTGCATGATTTGAATCAATAAAATGTTAGGAAAAGGCCATTTCCTTTAAATTATGTAAAAAAACATAAAATAATGTTGTTTAGCCGCTATTATAAATAAAACAGATCAAAAAAATTACTCGAATGTTAGTTAAATACCAATGTTAATAATATGATTTGAAAAGTATGAATATGCATTGAAAGTTTGCCTTCAAAAATTCAATATTTAGTTGCCTGCAACAAAAGGCATGCTTTATTTAATCAGGATTGGTATGCCGCCATTTTTGTATGCTTGCCGGCAATTCGCCTGCATGCAAAATTTATTGGCAATTGAGTGTTTATTTAGGGTTAACTTTTTAATGCGTATTAGATGTTGTCATAATATTGCCACCAATTGCCAATGCTTTACCATCAATGCCAATATAAAAAATGTATATTGCCGGCAAATAGTGTTTGCTGGGTTCCTTATAAAAGGCCTTATGCTGTAAATGCATTGACTTGTTTTAACCTTGAAATTATGATTTTTAAATGACATTTGTCAGATAATTCAATATTTTTATGCAGTAACAAATTCCAGTCAAGGTTGAAATTGAAATATTTTCAAGATTTAAATTTGTTAACGCATAAAAAATATTGAATTATTTGCCAAATGTCATTTGAAAATCATAATTTCAAGCTTGAAACAAGTCAATGTATTTACAGCATAAGGCTGATTGTCTATTACAAGATTATAAATCGATACACGCGGGGCTGCAACAAATCGATACACACGGGGCTGCAGCTATCTGCTTGTCTTTTAGTTCGGTGAAAAGGGATAATTTTACCCCAAGGTTGTCGATTCTGAATGCGCCCTTAATTTTTCCTACGTATGGCAGAGAGAAAAAATAGGTTTAGTACCTGTCTCATTCGCGATCCTGACTTTATTTTTTTATGAGACCACCGCGAAAGTGCACTCTTTCAAATAAAAAAGAATTTTTTAAAATCAGTCTACAAACGTCAGGGTAATCGCGTAACATACACAAAAAACATACCCGGCGAATTCAGAACCTCCTCTTTTTAGAGTTGGTTAAAAACGAAGCGAGACCACTGATCTCGGTGGATTGCCAATGTTAGAACCTGTGCGAAACAAAAGTTACATTTCATGGGCGAAAAAACCGGTTTGTGCGCAAACCAGTTGAGGGTAAACGCACCCGGCCCCAAACAAACTATCCGCATTAAAGGAAGGAATTTGTTGACGGCGTCCTGGTTTTCTGTTCGAAGTACGGTAGCTAATGAGCGTTACGATCAGACCGCGGACGAAGGGTTCGGGGTCCGGTGTTTATATTTTGCCACGGCTTTTAAGTGCGCATGTTCGTCCACCCACTGCGCGAGGTCGTAAAAATCCGAAAAATGCGTTCTTGCCACTGCGGATCTAAATGTGAGGTTATCTATGAACGAGACACGTATCTATTGGTGTATTCCTTTTATGCTCTAGAACCGTCCAAAACCATTCTTGAACTGTCAAGAGTGTCAAAACTGTCAAAAATACAATAGATTGCAATTAAAGGAACACTTTGGTGTCGTTCGGGCGGTTTTAGACCCTAAAAGGAATATACCAATTGCTCTTTTGTATCTCTTACCGTTTAGCCTACATCCTATCATTCCAAGCAAAAAAAAACCCTGTACATTAGAGCAATTTGTAAACCGTAATATTTCAAGGCAAATAAAATTAAATTTTCATTTAATAAATAAAAAACAAATTATGGAAATAAGAAATTATTTATTACAGTGCCAATTAAATTAGTTTACAAGATAATGTACTTAAGCTAAATTTCCAATCTGATGCAAAAAAGTATATTTGACGTCACGTTTTGAAAATATTTTTGTCCAATTAAAAATGGAAATAGCAATATACATACCGGGTTGGTAAAAGATCTGCACTGGTGGAAAAAAATGTACTAAGTCATTATAAAAACACGATGGTTTTTTTTTAAATTTTACTACCCCTGTAGTTCAAAAGAAGGACATTTAGGACATATTCATATGAAGTTACTTTTTGTTATTTTTTATTGGAGAATTACCCCTAAAGCTAGTTGAAAGAAAGTTTTTGGACACCCGCATGAATAACATATACAGGGTTAGAATAAAAACTGAAACGGTAGGTTACCTCCGTAACCGTCGAATATACAGTGCTTGTCTAAAGTCAGGACCCTTAACTTTTGAATTTTTTAATATTTTTATGAAAATTTGGGGACTTTGTCAAGACAAAATTTGAGGACTTTAGTAAGACAACAATTTTAGACGAGAAATGATAGTATATAACTGTCAAACTGACAGCTGGACGCCATTTTAAAGAAAAAATTAAATGGAAGGGTCTCGTGGCACATCATTTTAAAGCTCTAACGTATTTTATAACTCCAGAATATAAAGTCAATACCCTTACTTACTACAAAATGGAGGTACTTTGAAAATTACCCGAATACCTGATCAGGGATGGCAATGTACCACATAAAGGGTATTTTCTTAAAGCTTTTAGAAGATCTATTTAATGGTGATATGGGTAATAGTATACAGGGTACAACAAATGACACACTGTATATATTATATAACCATTAAAAAGATGTTTAAAAGACCTTTAAGGATATACCACATTATTTATATCTAATTTCATTAGTTTCGGAAATATGGTCATCTAAATCTGATAATCAGGTTATTTTCGAGGTACCACCATGTTTTAGAGAGTAAAGATACTCACTTTTTATTCTGGGGTTATAAAGTACTCGTCATGAGCTTTAAGTGATGTGCTGCACGACCCCTTTCCATTTAATTTTGTTTTCAAAATGGCGCTCAACTCTCAGCTTGACATTTATACTTGTCTAAAATTTCGGTTTATGTTGTTTTAATGAAAGTCCTTAAATTTTCATGAAAAAATACCAAACAATTTAAAAGTTAGGAAAGGGGGTTCTGACTTTAGACAAGTACTGTATATTTTTATATATTTTTTTATTTTTGGACAAACCACGAAGGCTAAAAGCCTAAATACTAACGTACCGTGGATGTCTTAAGCGAGGTAAGAGGGAGTTTGTTGACACGGGACTTAAATACTTGAAAATTTGGGGGAAAGGAAAGACCTCCGCGGGCAGCAGGTTCCACATTCTAGAAACACTAGGGATAAAAGAACGAACAAAGTGGGAAGTTGGAGGCCGTAGGGATGCATACGCGCGGCACCACAAATGAACCAAATTTTGTGCGAAGGGGTAACTGATCATGAAGAATTTAAAAATGATATATGCAAAGTGCCCAAGTTAATATATTTTATTTTTGGTCGGTTAGGAAATTTTAAAATTTTAAATTTTAAACAAGGTGGTAAAGTTTTTACAAAATAGGCTTTTTTACAAGCTTTTTATTTAACTTGCAATGTAGGTATGTATGTATGTATGTATGTACGGGTCAAATCTTGCAACTCAATTTTAAAGCATTTATCTTTAATCGATTAAGCTGAAATTTTGTACACACGTCTAGTATGGATGATATTGCATGCTTAGCTATGTAACGTCATTCTAAATCCAACATGGCGGAACACCCAAGATGGCGGACCAGTAATTTTTGCACCCCACAATATGGGTATCAAATGAAAGGGCTTGCTGAGAGTAACTCGAAAAATACAGTGACGTCACTTTTAATCCAATATGGCGTACCTTTAAAAATGGCGGACTAGTTAGTTTTAATGCACTTCTGCAATATGGGTATCGAAATAAAAGGGCTTGCTGAGAGTAGCTCGAAATATAAAGTTACGTTACTCCAAATTCAATATGGCAGACTTCTAAAAATGGCGGACTAGTTATTTTTTATGCACCTCTACAATATGGGTATAAAATAAAAGGGTTTGCTGAGAGTAACTTAAAAAATATAGTGACGTTATTTTTAATCCAACATGGCGGGACACTCAAGATGGCGGACCAGTTAAGTTTAATATACTTCTACAATGTGGGTATTAAACGAAAGAGCTTGCTGATAGTAACTGGAAAAATAAGTTTCTAAATCCAACATAGCGGAAAACCCAAGATGGCGGAATAGTTACTTTTAATGCACTTCTAGAGGATGGGTATCAAATGAAAGTACTTTCTGAGAATACGAATGTGAGCTAAACGTCTTTGCTGAATTCGTCTGAATTTTTGGTGAACTTGGGTTTTGAAGTCGGATACAAATGCTTATTCGTATTAAAACTAGGCTGTTTGAAATCAACCGGCAAACTTTGTAACAATAATGCGTTCAATAAGAGAAATGGACTGAGAAACATATCCAGCGATAGCTAAAAAATCAAAAATAATTTTAAGGTAAAAAACTTTTTTAAACAAGCCTTTATTTAAATGTACTAAAACAAATAAAATATACTTTTGTTTATAGCTTTTAATACTAACATATAACCTCATCACACAAATTAAATAATTTAAAAGGCTGTCGCGAGATTTACCTATGTAGATAAACAAATAAATTAAATGACTTAATCTATTTTAAAACAAGTAAATAGGATTACTTAAGTCTTGCGTGATTACTTAAGTCTTGTGTATTGAGGTTATATGTTGATATTAAAAGTTATAAAGAACAAGTTTATTTTATTCGTTTTAGTACCCTTAAATAAAAGCTTGTTTTAAAAAGTTTTTTACCTTAAAATTATTACCACTTTGTATCTCACAACTTAATGCATTTAGAAAATAGGTTAATTTAAACTTTTCTGCCTAAGGATTCACACTTTTAAAGATTAGCAACTTTTCCTGCATTACTGTACACCTATAATTAGACTTGGCCGTACAGGAAATGTTTTTTTTTTTAATTCAGATGTTTTAAAAAGCAACCCAGCAAACACTATTTGCCGGCAATATACATTTTTCATATTGGCATTGATGGTAAAGCATTGGCAATTGGTGGCAATATTATGCCAACATCTAATACGCATTAAAAGGTTAACCCTAAATAAACACTCAATTGCCAATAAATTTTACATGCAGGCGAATTGCCGGCAAGCATACAAAAATGGCGGCATACCAATCCTGATTAAATAAAGCATGCCTTTTTGTTGCAGGCAAATAAATATTGGATTTTAAAGGCAAACCTTCAACGCATATTCATACTTTTTAAACCAAATTATTAACATTGGTATTTAACTAACATTCGAGCAATTTTTTTGATCTGTTTTATTTATAATGGCGACTAAACAACATTATTTTATGATTTTTTACATAATTTAAAGGAAATGGCCTTTTCTAACATTTTATTGAAACAAATCATGCAAATAAAAATTAAGTCAACCAAAATGTTTATTATGTATTTTTGAGACAATAAAAATAAAATGATGGTAAAATTAGCTAGATTAATTTTGACGATTTCGACCGAAGGTGATAAATTCAAATTTCCCGCTTAGCCGAAATACAAGATTTGACAATTTGACAGATGAGGCAACCTTGCTTTTGTTTGGCCGCTTTGTGCAATTGTTTTCTACGTGGTTTTCTAGCTTTTTAGTTTCTTTTTTAAAGAAAAGAGTTTTTAGTAGACATAATTAAGTGTATTCATTACCTAATTAGTGTGTGTTGTGTAATTAATTGGTGATGGCTAGTCAAGAAGGCGAGTTATTCAAGTAGACTGTTAGGAGCTGAAAACATTTTGTTTAAAACCTTTTAAATTTGTAGTTACCTAAAAAAATTATATGAAATCAGGGAGTTGCCTTATTAAAAGTTTTAAAGACGTGTTAATAAAAAATATATATATATATATTATAATAGTTTTGTTTTTTGACATTTAACTCATTTAAAATATTTCTCCCTATGTTTTGGATCTGAAAATTGAGTATAAGTGTCCCTTAAATACTTACTACTTTAAAGTGTTTTTTTTGATTTACTATCTTTTTAATTTTATTACATATTTTTTTTTTTTTTGGTTTATTGTTACGGTATAAAAATTTATATTATGTAATTTTTTTATTGATAAAGTTTTCCTGCCTTTTTTCTCATTTTTTCGATTACAAAATTCTAAATATGTTATTTAACTATTGGGGCATTCAACTTATAAAACTTGCAATACTTATTTAATGATAAATGCCATTATCCTAAACGCATTTTTTTGCCAATAACTTATTAATGATGGATGCCATCATCCTAAACGCATTTTTTCATCATAAATTATTAATGACGGATGCCATCACATTATCTGCAACACGTGGCCTAATAACGGCCAATTGCCCACTTTCGCGTCTTTTTGATACCTTTTGCCAATGCCTTGCCATTAAAGAGTGTTGGCAATGCCAGTAAATTAGATGTACAACGCCGGCAAAAATGTTATATGGGAACTTTTACCAAGTGTACCTTTTTATGTAAATTATGTTAAAGAATAGGAATTTGTATCTAAAAGTTACGTACAGTGTGACTCAAAAAAGTTATTTCGTTTTTATTTTATGCAAGATACCACAGGTGGCGCCCTCTAGAGTTTACCCCTTTAAACCCTCCTTTGCCCAATATTATGACAATACACCTAAACTATTAATTAAAAACTAAAGTCAGAATAAATTTTTGACACCCTGTATCTCTGAAAGCATACACTTTTGGACTAAGGTTAGATGGATTAAATCGTGATATTTTAACTTCAGGAATTTGGGGTATTATTTTTGCCGCACCTTATATTGTATGCAAAATTTGAAATGTTTTAAAGTACCTAAATATTATTTTAAATAGTTACATAGAAAAACATTTTAATAGCCCCCAATAGATTTAATTGCAATTTAAAAAATTGAGGTGTGTCCCAAAATATGCGGAAGACTGTATACTACAAAAATAAAATGCCCAAATTATTGTTATCGATTAAGAAACTAATTAAAACAAAATAAATGTTAAAGAAGTAGGTTGATTATGTTTTTATAAACACTGATTAATTATGGAATTATAAAGAATAGGTACGAAAAAAAAAAATGTCAACTGTTTGCTGTGTCACTTAAACTATTTGCATTATAAACTAAATAATAACAATATATTAATAATAACAGCTGAAAATAAAAATCCAAATAATAATTATAATACAGAGTGAACCTTGAAATATTTCTCTATTGCATGTTATTGTATTGTACGTGTTTTGTACGGTACAATTAAGTCATTTTTCGTGTTAACCGTATTCATCGGAGTGGTTCAAACCGCATTTGAAATGACAATATAAATATGAGAGTTAGAGAGAGATAGGTATTCAAATGTTTTGAACCGTATCACTATGGTTTCTGCGACCCAATTTTGTGGCCAAAATCCATTTTTTCAAATTGCTAAAAAAATAATTTTGGTTGTTTATGTGGAAAGCAGATACATCATTGTTTAGATATAGAGGGTGTTCGAAAAATACACGGCCAAATTTTGGGAGGTGATTCCTCATTGAAAAATATGAAAAAAGTTTCTATAAACATGGGTCCGAAAATGCATAGTTTCCAAGATACAGGGTGTCAAACATTTAGGTTCAACATTCACCTTCTTTAATCTTCACTTGACCTTCACTTTTTAATGTCATTAGATAGTCCTTAAAAAGTTAAGATATGAAAGTAAAATTAATTTTGCTCTATCTTTAACTGTTTTTGCTCAGTAAATCGTCAAAATTCAAAAATTCCGTCCCAAGAAACATGCAATAAAGTGGTTTTTATTTTTTTTCTCGAAAACGAAGCAAGATACAAAAAATTTCATAAGATAAAAAAGTCGTATTTTCAGTTGCTTATTCTAAAAAAAATAAAAAAGTTACAAAAAAGTCAGTGGCGTACATTTTTTTAAAATTATTTTCGATAAGATGTCCCGTGAGACGCCACTGGACTTAATAATTTTAATTTAATTTTGCCTAACTTTGGCCCTTATTACTAGAAATAACACTGAAAAATTTCAAGAAAATCGGTTTTAGGGTATTCAAGATAATTACAAAAGAATTATTTTTTTAAAAAGTTTAACACCCTGTATCTTGGAAACTATGCATTTTCGGACCCGTGTTTATAGGAACTTTTTTCATATTTATCCATGAGGAATCACCTCCTGAAATTTGGCCGTGCATTTTTCGAACACCCTGTATAGTGTGTTAATCTTAATTTGTTTTTTTCTTGGGATACAGGAAGTGACGCCAAAAGTTGTTAGTGTAGTGCTAATCTGTTTAATCATATTTTTAAAGAAAATATATATTTTTATTAAATACTTAATATGTATTTTTATTAAAATATGTATTTGATAGAATTACCTAATTCTGTTCGTTTTAAATAAAATTAGTTTTCTTATTGGCTCATTTACTAATAATTTTTTAAAATATTTAATTTCTGGAAGGTTGAGAAAAAAACGGCTGCATTTGGTGGCAATTTATTTCACATTATTTTGTTAAGTCTTTATTTGTGATTATTACTTTATATTCTTTACTTGCAATTATTTGCTACCCGGGAAAAAATATATATTTTTTTACAGATATGCACTATTTTAATAAAGAACACCTTTTAGTATTAATTGTGGTTGTAGAAAGGCAATAAAAACGAAAAGTTTTTAATGCCTTTAACTTATCTAATGAACGAGATATTTGACAAAAATTTGTCGCCTCTACCCCAATTTTGTAGAAAGATGGTGCCAAGCAGCACAAAACAAGAGGTATGTTCAAAATAAAAATTCTGCTTGGTTGGAAAAACAGATTGTTATTGTATTTGATTTATCTAAACCATTAACATCTCTCTCGTCTTGTGGACCCAGGTTATCATTTTAGGAAAAATCGGAAAGAACAAGGGAAAGTAACGCAATTGTCTAATATCATTAATAATAAAAGCTGCGGCTATAGCGGCCTGCCGACATGGGCCACACGATTTAGCATCACTTTTAAAGAAGTGGATGAAAGTCTTTGCTAGCTAGCAAAAATAATAAAAATGCCAAGCTTCCTAGAAAAAGAAACTTAAAATACCCTGTCGAAGAAGCGTTGGAGCCTATTTTAGATTTAGAATAAAATTTAAACAAGCAGCAATACCATAATATTCGATATGGTGCTATTTTATACAACTGTAATATACAGGGTGCCCGGTGATAATTAATTTACCGAGAAATCATAGATTTCTTATGCCAAATTATTAAGATCTAACCAAAGACCTATATCCAAAAGTTGATAATAACAAAAATAAAGGGCATCAAAGTGAACAAATATATGTTAATTTATTTCGATGAGTGTTTATACGTTTCAAATATTGTAATAAAACACGGTATCTTAGAGTTTTTGACATTAGCTTTTAAGATCAAGTATTGGGTAACTTTTTGGTGAAGCAGGAGGGCGATACCAACACTATTTGGAATTTATCTAGAAAGTAGCAAGCTTTTGCGCTAACCTGTATGTACCATCTAAATATACCAATTTAGTATCCTATACTTTGTACACAAACAAGGTGTACTTTGTAAGAATCTCTATAAGCAACAGTTTCCGAAATATTTGCCTTAAAATTGTTTAGTACAACCGAAACTACAACTGCCACATCATATACGAATGGTTTAATGTCGGACTTTTTGGCAAATATCCCGAAAATGGTTGCTCAGAGCCATTATTATAAAGTATACCTTTTTTGTATAAAAAGCATAGTGAGTACGTATACTTAGAAATTACATAAAGAGTGGCACAAAAAGTTGTATATTTTTATAGAAATTTAAAATAGTATAGGTAGCGCCCTCTAGCTTATACAAAAGTATTATCATATTTAAATAGTTTAGGTCAAAAAACCCTTAAATAAAAAGTTTAATCAAAATATTTAAAAAGTATTAAAAATTATCCAAATAAATTGGTTTTCTTTTTCGCTTTAACACCTTGTATATTTGTATATAAATTTTTTATATATAATTTATTATTATTGGTTTAGGAAAAATTAATTTTTACTTGTAAGTTTTTAAATTAACGCATTTATTAATTTTGGCCAAAAAATAGGCTCCCAGAAACCATAGTGCGTATTAACAAGAAAAACCGCCTTTGAATGTGAAATGTCAAACAATTTTTGTTTTTTTGGGGGTTTCCTTTTATTTTGTTTCAGGCGAACGGCAAGTTTATAGGGGTCAATAGGGCTGAACAGGGTCAGCTCGTATACCCCGGGACCAGGACCGAAGCGGTCCCATTCTTTCTTAATGGCAATTGTCTAGAAAACAGTTGCTCAGAGCGATTCTTAAAATGTATACTTTTTTTTTGCTTAAACGGCATTGGAGAGTTAAATATTTTACTCAAATGTTATATACAGGAAAGTACAAAAAAGTTGCGACATTTTAGAGAAATTCAAAGTAGTGTAGGTAGCGTCCTCTAGTTAGCATCTTAAATTTAACATCAGATATGAATAGCCCATGTAAAAAAAAACGTAAACGTAAATCAAGTGGTATAAAAATATTTTTTTCTTTTATTCCTTTTCATAAAAAAAGGTTTTTAATAAATTTTTTTATCTATTTACCAAAACAATAAAAAAAAATTGTAAACTTAAGGTGTGTCATCTGTTGTCTTTAATTTTATAATTTTTACCTTAAAAGATATAAATGCTGAAATTAATTAGGCAAAAACCCAAATCTAAAATAAACAATGCTATGTATAATATGTATATCAAAACGATTACCAATAATTCTAAAAAAAAACCGTGTTTTTAAAACCTGCACGAGTCTATTTTATTCGTTGTTTTAAAGTATAAATTTCCCGACTCTAAAGGAGGAGGATGGCAATTTTTCAAACAAAAAAGTTGCATTTTAAATTATTTATTGGAAAAACAAACTTAAAACCTTTAAAAAAGTAAGTAACTTACTTTTTTTGGCAATAATATTGGCTGTGGTGCCTACTAAGACACCACTGGACCAAATAGTTTTAATCCAGGAAGAGCTTTACAAGCGTCTATAAATACACCAAATTACATCTAAATCGGTTAAAAGGTTTTTAAGATATTTAAAAAATACCGAAATTTTATCAAAACTTTAACGTCTTGTGTCTCAGAAATGAGAGCATTTTTTATACAAAGACATAAGAAATCACCTCCTTAAGTTTCGTACTGCAGTTAGGAAACAACCTGTATTTGTGTTTCTTTTACTTAAAACATTGAAAGGCAATAAACTTCAACTTATCTAACTTAGGCAAAATATCTAAAACGAAAAATGAAATATTAAAAGTATTTATTATCAGTAAGAGGCTTACCTTGGAATTGTAACAAACAATTTATCCCTCCACAATCCCATTCCCAAAGGAAGATTGTTTTCTGGAACATAATCCCCATTTTCAATTGATGTGTTTCTAGCGTTTTCACTGGGCCAACCAAAAAACAATTCTTTCCAGTAGAACACTTCCTCGAAATAGACCACGGCTTTAACCTTGTAATCCAAAAACACGATACAAAGAACCAATTTGGGTACCAACATCTTAAATCCTTGATTAAGAAATGCGTACTGATTCCGGGAAGATAAAATGTGAGTTTTATGTACCAAGAATAAAACAAAATCTTGTTTTACTATGTTTTGTTTCAGGGTTGTAAAAAATTACTTTTTGTTTTCATGTTTGTGGGAGTATTATATAGTTTATTCTTGTTAATTATGGTAAAATGTGGTAATTTATTTTAAAAAATTCCGTAATCTCTATGTTATTATATACAAAATTTATATTTTAGCAATTATTATTACTATGATACGCGACTTGGTACACTGACTTCATATCAAAGAATGGTAACGTTCGCCAATTTTAGTGATTTTAATTTGGGCCAAGAAGCACTTAATTAATTTAATTGATTTCCTAATAATGTTGAAACTTCTGTCGTTTAGGTGATGTTACAAAAATGTCTTCATTTACTTAAGAGGACTTATTTGCTTTTAGTACGTTTTTTGCGATATATTTAAGGTAGTTTAAACAACGTTGTTTAACTCAGTAGGCTGTTTCTGCTGGGTAGCAATAATTAAAAAAGTGAAAGGTGGTTCTTAGAAAAAATCTTAATTAAAAGTTTTCTTAATTATTATCTGCCTTAAAAAATCTTTGTTCTACCCAAAGTCGGTCTATATAAGGTCACGACAATCGGCCATATTGCTTTGACGTGTTATGACGTCACATCTCCCATTTTTCGGCCATGTTGTTCAGTGCCGGAGATATACCCGAGATATACATATACATTATTTTTCTACACTTACACACCATTACTGATCTAGATTTAAAATTTTATCTTTCTAGGTCATCTGGAAGAGGGTTAGGTTAGGTTTTTGATCTTAATGTCAGTCAGTCAGTGGAAAATTGACGATTTTGGACCATCATATCTTTATTTTGGTTCAAGCTAGCTTTATAAAATTTAGGCTTTTAGTTGTCCTTATGGATATAAATAAACACACATAGTTTTATGTATTGTTATTGTATTAATAGAACAACCGTTTACACAACAGTTTTTAATTATTAATAAGTTGTAAATTATTTTACTTTAAATAAAAAACATTTGGAATTACATCTTTCAACAAAGATCACTTCCAAAACAATGCAAAATGAAATACGCAAATTCTAGACGCCACTGGATTGATCATCAGCTTTGATTTTACCCAGTCTTGCCAACTTTTCTCCGTGGAGTGCCCTTCCTTGCGTCCCCGACCTGGAACCGCCTAAAAGTTGAGGATATGTCGCAACCTGATAAATATAAACAAACTAACCTTGGCTCTACCCCAGTTTGGTTTTAAAACATAAAAATACATACATATACATAATTTTCTAACCAAATACAATTTAAAGAAAACAAAAAGTTTTTTTTAATAACTTTTATTTGTTTTTAAACCCAAATCGACTGCATATATAATATTATACAGCGTGTCTACTTAAGTTCTTAATTTTACGAAAAAAGTTTTCTTTATAAAAGTTTTGCATGGTTTAAAACCTAGAATGCAATTATCAGATATTAATTATTTCCAGTAGTATACGAGGTATGTTGAAAAATATAAGGAAAAATATACAGATATAAAATAGAGAAAAATATATAAAAGAAAATAGGTACCATTTTTAAAAATATTGAAAATTTGTATTAAACAAATATGTTTAGAATTAAAAATAACATTTAAATATGCAAACTTATTTATTTTCAAAAAAACTTTATTTTTGAAATAATGAGTTTTTGAGACTTTCGTTGTTTTGACAGTTTTTTTCTTTACATATTACATATTACATTTCGAAATAAGTATGTACTAATGTAGAAACCTAAATTTTAGCGTTAATACATGAAAAAATAAAAAAATAAACAGTTTTCCTTTAAAATGAACAAATTTGCATGTTTGAATATTATTTTTAATTCTTATCATTTTTCCTTAATAAAAAATTTCAATATTATAAAAAATAGAAGGCAAAACTCGTATACCACTGCAAAAATATAATATCCTTTTTTTGTATAAAGACCCCCCTTAAGCCCCCCTTTTTAACATTTTTTTCTTATTTTTTTCTACGCTCACACACCATTACCGATCTAGATTTAAAATTTTATCTTTCTAGGTCATCTGGAAGTGGGTTAGGTTAGCTTTTTGATCTTTATGTTAGTCAGTCAGTAGAAAATTGACGATTTTGGACCATCATATCTTTATTTCGGTTTAGATTTTCTAGTTGTCCTTCTGGATATAAATAAACACACATGGTTTTATGTTTTGAAGTTAAATAGATTTTGATTATATATGGAGGGGTCAAAAGTGGCACCAACCCAAGCAGCAAGCTGACGTCATTATGACGTTATTTTTAAGTCATTTTTGGTCATAGGACGTCATAAGACCAAAATTATGACGTCATTTTAATGACGTGTTTTTGACGTCGTTGAAGTGTCGTTTTTCGACGTCATTTTTTCGTCATACTCATAATGACGTCATGTTTAGAAAACCCGCCAGAAAAATTTTGTGACATGTCAAAATCCAAACAAAATATCATATGACAGAAAAATAGGACTAGTTTTACAAAATTGAAATAGGAAAAAACTCTACCAATAGATGGCGTAACGGACAAAAAACTACTACGTTTAAACAACATCTTCGCTTTTTATCGCCTACACCGTACCGATGAGACCAAAATAATTCAAGACCGTTCTGCGGTTGGTGATCTTAATTAGCTTTGAAAGAAATATCTTCGGCTAGTGTAAAAATCTGCATCTCCAGGTTGGACAGTGTCCCGAGAGATGCGAGCTTGCAGTGCAAGGAAATTGCAAATTGCAAACAGTAAGGAGTTTTTTCCTATTTCAATTTTCAAATAAATTATCGTATCATTTTAGCTTTAAAAAAAAGTATATGCGTCAATTTTTCGTCATCTTAAAGACGTCATTATGACGTCATTAACGGGACGTCTTTTGTCTGTCATCAATTTTACGCGAAGAACCAATTCTAAAAGGGTATTTACCAATTGGTTATGTTGACGTTTAAACAATGTATTATACGTCAAAGTTGTCACCAATTATTACCGCGGTTATAATTGGTTGAACGCCTAAAATTGATGTGTGACTTAGAGACGTCAATTTAACGTCATTTTGTCGTCATCCTATGACGTCTTTGCTGACCAAATGTGACCAAAAATGATTAAAAAGGGACGTCAATAAGACGTCAGCTTGCTGCTTGGGAAGTGGTTCATATAATATTACACGCAGCGGTTTGGCTAGTTCCTTTACTAGAACTTGGCTTGGCGCCCTGCCGCCTGTCTAGATTATTTTAATTTAAAAGCTTAAAACGACATTATTCCGTAAAAACCAATCAAACTTTAAAAAGTCAAATGATTGAGAAAAAAAATAAAAAAAAAAACTATCGCATGATACCCCTTTTCATTTAAATTTTTAAACGTGATATTCAACCCCACTTAGGCATTAAAATCACAGAATGACAAATACCTGTAACAATAAATTAATGTGTTAGTTTTTTTATTATTATTATCCTAAAAGTTATTTCGGGAGGCTTGAAATAAAGGATAAAATTTTGGTATGCTTAACTTTATATAATATAATTTTGTTTAAGGAATTAACCAACAACTCCAATAAGGCTAAAGAAGAAACATCCACTGAAAAACAGGTAAGATAATAAAAGTGTTCTTTAAGTTTGTTCACTTTTTTCTATACGTAAATATTAGTTATTGCTCATAAATGCGTTGGTACAAAGTGGTAAAAAATCCTATTTTTAAAAACTTTACCACTCTGTATCTCAAAAGCTTACTCATTTCGGATATGGGTTTATTTCTTCTTAAAATCACTAAACCAGGAAGTATTTTTTTAATCCAATAATCTCAGAGCACATTTAACAAATTGGTACTCAATATTTGATTTTAACCTGTTAAAACCCCATTTTTTATTTATTTTACCCATTTTTCCATAGTAATTGTTAAACCGCACTTTCAATTGCAGTTGGGGGCGCCAATGACGAAAGTGAAGCTTTGCAATTTTATGGAAAAGACGAAATAGAATAAACAGAAAAATCGGATTTTAAGAGGTAGAAATCAAAAATATTGAGTACCAATTTAGCTTAAAGAATTGTTTACAAAAAGAAGGGGAAAATAGTGAATTTAGGTTAGTTCTGGTTATCAATTCTGATGATGAATATCTAGAGAGGAAGCGTGCCGTTCTTTCAGATTCGTAATAAGAGCCCCAAAAAACCCTTATACTAAATTTCAATAAAATCAACGATGCGTCCAGTTTGTTAACAATTACTAAATTTAGAAATACTATGACAACGTTTTCCTTTATAATAATCTTATCTATGAACGGTTTTTAGGCGTCCCAAAAAACTTTAAAGCTTGTTCCCAGAACGTTTCAGGTATTATAAAAAACGTTCAGTAAACGTACAAAAAAACGTTTTAAAAACGCTGTTTTTGCCGACACAAAACTTTTAAAAAACGTTTAAAGAACATATACGAATGTTTGAGAACTCTTATCGTACGTTACCCAAAATCTACTTGAATGTTTTATAAACGTTTATAAAACGAACTTGTGTTATAAGGGTATGGCTTAATCTATATATTTTTTTGTAATATGTTCGTAAATATAGCTGAATTTTGCGCACTTAGAGATATATTTAAAGGTTCTATAAGCAATATTTTTTTGTAAATTAGGAAAGAAAACTTGACATTGGCACTATGTTAGAAATGACATTGGTTGTTTTTGCAAAAAACCCTTCAATTATGTCAGATTCATTAAAAATATGGACCATCGAATAGGGGTATGCCACCAAAGCCGTGGCGAGCTTTTGGCCGATATTTTGTTTCGCGCATGTTTTCCATAGATCCTTTTATCATAATAAAAAAATATTTTTCAAATTCTTTAAAAACTATTTGCTTTATTTACAATTAACATCGTGCTTGTTAGTTGGACCACCGTTTATTATGACTGGAAGTATGAGGTTTTCGGGTAATATTTGTTTATTTTCAGGTTAACAATTGACGAAAAAGCTAAATTTAAGTCAATTTTTGAGTTAAGCGGTTTTGCGATTTAGGATAATAGGTAATATGTTGCTTCCTCTACTCTGGTTAAAATTGTTCTATGAATTGGAGGTTATTTCTGGTTAGTCTAGTTTGTAGTTAAGGCGAAGACTGCAACCAAACATTATGAATTTACATTTTTAGGTGCAGGCTGACAACACAACGAAGGCATCAACATCAAGCCAAAAGCAGGTATGACTTGGGTGAGAATCCGCATTTTAATTAAGTCAATCATTACAAAACAAAAAAAAATATACCATTTAATCCAATTTTTTTCTAAAGATTGTAGTAACAACATGTAACGGTTAATAATAAAGATTAATAGTCTAAGATTCGAATAGGAAGCGACCTGTAGTTACCTAATAAATTATGATCAAAGCTATTTACGCGCATTTAGTGTGATGTCACAGGACGTTGACGTTTTTCTAACTCTCAAGAACATACCTATTAGAGGCAGTCTTGCCGTTTAGCTGTGAAAACAATCGCATGCTTAAAAAGCAATAAACTTTAGGTCTGCGTAATCATACTGGACAGCAGAACCAAAAGCGATAGATTATACTCTTGTCATATTTCTTTCTCATGCGCTTTTTCACACTGCCATAAAGGCTGACTCTAGAGGTATATTTTTAAGACTTTTTATGGAATCCAAACAAACCCCTCTAAGCCCCTCTTCTCTCTCCAAAACAAACAAAGGTTTCTATGGAAAATATACTTTATTTTTCATTTTTGTTACATTAGTGGCACTATTTAAGATATTTTATATTAGTTTTATCAAAATGGATTACGAGGAATACTTCAGCAATAGTATCATGGATTGAAGTTCGTAAATATTATACTTTTATTCACATAGTTAGGTTAGGTGAATAAATATCATAAATAATCACGAAAATTTACAGTCCCAGTGTCACAAATAGCATGGACAAGTCACAAACACTTTAAAACACACAAAAACTTACACAAATCGCGTTATTTTAACTTTCAGCTCGAATTCCCTTAATAAAAATCTATTGCTTGGATTCCTTGCCTGCGTCGTGACGTCAGAACTAAATGCGCATATTTAGATTTAAAAAATAACCTCAAAATTTTTGGCAACCAAAAATATTTAGTGGTTAGATGTCAAAAAATAGCAAACGGAGTGTCATAGTCCTCAGAATTATGTTTTCTATTCAAATAAAATAAAAAATGTACCGGTTATCCCTTATTAAATAATTAAGTTAGGGACGTCCACGGCTAATCTTAAAAGGAACAGAAAATAACTAAATGAATAAAATATTGCACATTTAGATTATATGCCTACGTAAAAAATTTTATTGTAATATTTAACAAAAAATAAAAAAGTAAAAGGCGCTAGATACCAGGTATTGAGGTAATAACTAAATCGATTTTTAAAAAATAAAGTTTGTTAAAAGAGAATTTAAAACCTTTAAGAAAAAAGGTATTACTTGATCCCCTTTCCCATTTAAACTATTTGATGGTTGTGTTGGTGAGAAGAGGGGATAACTCTGAACAAGTTAATTTTAACACAAAAAGATGTTCCCCAAAAATAAAGATTGACGTGTTTCAGGATTTCTATAAGATTACAAATACCGGAATTATAGGTTAAGTGGCTCGTTTTTACTTTATTGCACTGTATAAGCCTTTCAGAGACTGTCATAATGTTAGAAAAGATTAAAAAAAACTAAGTTTTTGACAGATATCTAGAGCTTTTAGTTTAAATATTTTGTAAAATACCTTTATTATATAACCACAATATTTCTTTTCTACTTATTCCAGCCAAACCCAAAACTGTTTAACACTTGTATTGCAGAACGTCCATCATAAAATGTTTTTTTTTATTTAAATATTATTTTTTTGTAGAAACCGAAAAAAAGAATAGGCACCGTTTCCCACCATTTCTTCCATTTGGTGGTGGACCATGGGTAAGTCAATACACCAAAATATACTCATAAAGAGCAGTAGATATTAAAGGTAAAAAATTAACTATATAATAAAAAGAGAAAAATATACGCGGTGTGTTATTTAAAATACCTAAGTTGCCTCTTAGGGCCTATCCATAAATTGCGTCACATGTTAATGGGGGCAGGGGCGTCACCAACCGACGGCCCAGGGGAGCAAGTTGATATGGAGAATAAGGAAATTAACACATAAAATTGATGGTAGCTAATTGGGTACATGCCAAAAAATAAATTAAAACTACAAAAAAAAACAAAAAAAATTAAAACAAATATATGGAGAACTAAAAATGGTTCGGGGCCGTTGTCAAGATAAATTGAATACAAAAAAAAATTACTATTATTTAGGTTTAAAATTTCAAAATTTTTAGCTTTTTTAGGAAATTCTGAAAAAATCTTTTACATTAAATGTAAAATATGTTTTTTTATATAGTTTTTATTTTTATTTAATTTATTTTCGCAACGTCGATTTTTAGTTCTCCATTTACTTGATTTAATTTTTTTTGTGGTTTTAATTTATTTTCTGTCGTGTACCCAAATAACTACCATCAATTAAATAAATCCGCCGAACCAATACAGAACATATCTTCAATGAAGCCCATTAAAAAATAAAATTGACAACTGTCAGCCAGGGCCAAAACGTTGGATCTTAAATCGAAAATCGCCATCATATAACTGATTAAAAGTGATAATTTAAATAATTCATTTATTTTAAAGTAGCTATTAAAAAAAAGACAGGATATATAAAGAAGATGTCGCTACAGAACATTTTTTGCTGTTTCGATTTCGATTACTTTTATATGAGTTATACCTAAATTAATTGACTTTGCGGCTATATCTATTAAGAATTGGATATCGTAACTAGTAACCGAATTTTTGCGATTTTAAAACCGATTCAAAGTCCGCATTTATAATATTAGTAAAACAAATCAATTGTCATTTCTGTAAGGAAGATACGAAAGCTAAACGCAGCAATTGTTTAGATTTGATGGAATGGAATTGGTGATTTCATTCGAGTTTCGTACGTACGAAATAGTATATTACATTATGAGGGTGGAAAATGACTTATTTCACACGAGTGGGAATATTGTTGCACGAGGCGTCAGCCGAGTGCGACAAACCCACGCGTGTAAGAAAGTGATTTTCACACAAGTAATGTACACTATTTTTCCTACGACCACAAGTTATTCACCAAAAAACAATAAAAGTTGTTTTGTCTTTACGGAAAAAATAAAAAACAATTGAAAACTTTGCATTACTAGGGTGATATATACTTTTCCTTGCTGCGATATATTATACTGTTTAACAATATTTTTATATCAAAAATCACCTACCTAGTCGCTTTTTATCATTTAAGAATTGAAAAAGGTCCTCATTAAAAAACTATTGCATGGCTTTTTCAATGTAAATCCCATTAACAGCCGGATAACTCCAAATTTATTTTAAATAACAATAACAGCGATGACAGCTTTAAATTATACTTTGCAACACTAGTGTTGTAAAGTACATTGCAACACTAGTGTGATATAAGGCATTTTCTATGCATGAAAACAGTGTGCTATTTACTATTTTCACATGTGGTCGTAGGAAAATAATCAATCAAGCAAGCCATGCCAAGAATTGAGACTTTGGTGGCTTTACATTGGGAAACTTTCTAGAATCTCTAGGGGGCAGCTGCCCCCTTGCCCTTCCCTGGCGACGCTGAATGGGGGGGAGGAAGGGTATTATCCTAATGTGACAATCATCAATTTAAGGCGAAGAACTAATTCTAAAACGGTATTTACCAATACGGTTGACGTTTAAACGTATTATATGTCAAAGTTGTCACCAATTATTACCGCGGTTATTATTGATTGAACGCCTAAAATTGATAATGGTGTGACAGGGGGCATGGGCAGGGGAAATCAAAAGCTTTTATATGTTTCCCAAATCCGACCTCCCTTGGAATATTTTTCTCATATCTGGGGCATGGCGTCCCCCACAACCCTAAGCATTCTTGATTCTATTCAAAGAAGAGCTATTCGTCTCATTAATAATCCTTTACTTACAGAAAGGCTTCCCTCTTTTGCCCATCGTCGGGCTGTGGGAGATTTATCGCTTTTTTATAGGTACTTTCATGGCTTCTGCTTTGAAGAATTGTCCAGTATAGTTCCTCCACTCAATGTTCCCAACAAAGAAACTCGTGGTTCCGCGCGTATGCATCCTTATACGGTCCAACTGGACAGGCCCCGAGCTTTTCACTTTGTTCGTTCTTTTATTCCTAGAGTTTCTAGATTGTGGAACCTGTTACCCGCGGAGGTCCTTTCTTCCCCCAAATCTTCAAGTATTTAAGTCCCGTGTCAACAAACTCCCTCTTACCTCGCTTAAAACACCCACGGTACGTTAGTATTTAGGCTTTTAGCCTTTGTGGTTTGTCCAAAGATAAAAAAAACATGCATATATTTAAAAAAACGCTCGACGCCAAATCAAGGGGCATGGGGTTCTAAAAATGTGACAACGTGTGACAAGGTGCGGGGAGGGGTTTAAAAGTTCTTTAATACGTGTGACGTAATTTATGAACGGCCCCTTGTCGGAAAATCCTTCATTATGTTTTTGTGCTTATTGAATATCACAACTAAATGGCGAAAATATGATAAAAAATCTAAGGCTTTCTGGAAAACCTTATCCTGGGGGTCGCCTTTCATACAGATAGTATTTTTAAGGCTTAATTTTCTTTTTATTGGTAATTAAATTTAGGGTGTTTCGTTTAAAAAAACTATACTTTTTGTCGCCCCATGAATATCTTAAGGAGTAATGACAATCTAATTTTTATTTAAAAACTCCAAAATTGATTTCATAAACTGATATATTTATTAATTTTGGACAATTAAAAAGTAAAAAATTAAAAGGTGTAAATTTTTACCTTGACACCAGGTACAGTCGAGGACAAAAAGAACCGTCCACCCAGTTTATTTTTTAACGGGTTTCTTTTGTTTGAAATTTACCTGAAATATCAATTTTCGAACAAAAAAACCTGTTAAAAAAATTAACTGGGTGGATGGTTTTTGTCCTCGACTGTACATGCTTTTTAAGCCAATATAAAATGTATCATTATCGTATCTACGGAGAAGAGAGATGTCAAGAGATGTGATGAAACTTACCAACTTAAGTAAGGTATTTTAAAAGTAGCTCTAGTAAATCCATTAATATAATGTTTTAATTTCAGCCATCCAATATTCGAAGAGGAAGATAAAGATTTATAACTTTAAAAAGGGAAGTGTTTATAGGTATTTCTTAGTTTGTTATTAGTGATTGTAAACAAATTAAATAAATTCATAATATATTTTGCCTGCTAGTGTTTTATTTGTATGGTGGGTGTATTTTTGACCAGAATCCCCTCGTTACCTGCCCAAGATAAAGGGTCACATAAGAAAAAGTACGCTTTCGACCAAGGATGTGGCCATAAAATGTTTATTAGACGGCCAAAAAATATACTTTTATTTTTTTCTTAAAGAATGTATCAAAAATATTGTTAAGGGTGATAAAAAGAAAATATCGTGAAGATTTGAGCCCTTAATAATACTATTTAGATGTCCCTTTCCTTTAATTTAGATTTTTTATTTGTACTTTCATTTTTGCGTCAAAGCTCCCTAACTATCTAGATATAAAAATCTATGTGCACATCCAAATCTTTAGAGAATTAAATTAAAAGTACCAAAAAAACAAAAAAATTAAACAAGTAAAAAGATAACTGGGATGATTCGAGCATTTTGGAAATTTGTTCCAAAAAACGCAAAATTAAAGAAAGTGCGTATACAATATGAGCAACGCTGTTTGGTTCATCGGCAAGCAATAGATAACAAAACAAGCAATATTAGTCACGATGGTTACATGCCGGGATTTAGTTAGATTGTCTTTTTTCCTCACATTTTCCATATGTTATATATATGTTTGTACAGTGGCTTATAAGAGCGTGTAGAGCAAGGGAATATAGTTTTACTTTTGAGAGCTATGTATTTCCAACTTGAAACTATGTTTTATTTAAAAATGAGCCCAGGAGAAAGGCAACTAATATTAACTAATAAACCAAAGATTTATTAGGATAAGAAATATTAAAAGTGTCTTAAATTATTTTCTTTAAAACAAGAAAAAATATTTTGGGACCTTATATTACTATAGTAGTTTAATAAGGCCCAAAAAGGTGTTTTAATAGTTTTATAGTTGGTTGTTGGTTCCATATTATTATGTTTTAAATTTTATTTATATTTTATTTTTATAATAAATAAGCAATCTTTAATCTAAATACCCATATAACATTTTTTGCCGGCGTTGTACATTTAATTTACTGGCATTGCCAACACTCTTTAATGGCAAGGCATTGGCAAAAAGGTATCAGAAAGACGCGAAAGTGGGCAATTGACCGTTATTAGGCCACGTGTTGCAGATAAAGTGATGGCATCCGTCATTAATAAGTTATTGGCAAAAAAATGCGTTTAAGATGATGGCATCCATCATTAATAAGTTATTGGTAAAAAGATAACAAAAAGACACGAAAGTGGGCAAATGCAGATACTCCCAAGCAGCAAGCTGACGTCTTATTGACGAAAATTGTCGCATATACTGTTTTTTAAAAGCTAAAATGATGCGATATTTTATTTGAAAATTAAAATAGGAAAAAACTCCTTACTGCATGCAATTTCCTTGCAATGCAAAGTACCATCTCTCGGAACACTGTCCAACTTGGAGATGCAGATTTTTACACTAGCCGAAGATACTTCTTTCAAAGCTAAGTGAGATCACCTACCGCAGACCGCTCTCGAATTATTTTTGTCTAATGGGTACGGTTTAGACAATAAAAAGCGAAGATATTGCAGAAACGTAGTAGTTTATTGTCCATTACGCCATCTATCGGTATGTCAAAAAACTATTAAATATATATAATATTTTTTAATAACACGTCTTTAAAACGGTTAATAAAGTTTTAAACAAAATGTTTACAGCTCCTAACAGTCTACTTGAATATCTTGCCTTCTCGACTAGCCATCACCAAATAATCACACAACACACACTTATTAGGTAATGAATACATTTAATTATGTCTATTAAAAAACTCTTTTATTTAAAAAAGAAACTAAAAAGCTAGAAAACCACGTAGAAAACAAATGCACAAAGCGGTCACCTTCGGTCGAAATTAACGTAGCTAATTTTACCATCATTTTATTTTTATTCGCTCCAAAATACATAATAAACATTTTGTTGACCTAATTTTTATTTGCATGATTTTTAACAATAAAATGTTATGAAAAGGCCATTTCCTTTAAATTATGTAAAAAAACATAAAATAATGTTGTTTAGCTGCCATTATAAATAAAACAGATCAAAAAAAATGCTTTAATGTTAGTTAAATACCAATGTTAATAATATGGTTTAAAAGTATGAATATGTGTTGAATGTTTGCCTTGAAAAATCCAATATTTATTTGCCTGCAACAAAAACGCGTGCTTTATTTAATCAGGATTGGTATGCCGCCATTTTTGTATGCTTGCCGTCAATTCGCCTGCATGTAAAATTTATTGGCAATTAAGTGTTTATTTAGGGTTGACTTTTTAATGCGTATAAGATGTTGGCATAATATTGCCACCAATTACCAATGCTTTACCATCAATGCCAATATGAAAAATGTACATTGCCGGCAAATAGTGTTTGCTGGGTAATTTATTTTTTAACTTTTTCAAATTCCGGATTTTACATTAAACCTTAGGTGGGCCTTATATGCCGCAGGTACCTCATTGCTTAAAACTATAACGTCAGTAGGCGCGTCGTAGGGGTCAAATTGACCCCCACGCGCAAAAACGTGAATTGAATGAATGGTGTTGTTTTTTGTTATTAGCATATACTTACTAAGCATTTAAAAAGGTGCCTAGAGATTTTTTTCTGATTTTAGGAAATCCTAAAGTTATTACAAAAATGACAACGCTTGGGGTCAATTTGACCCCTGCGCGCCTACCTACGGGTTAAGGAATTAAAAAAAAGTTGTTGCTTACCAGAACTAAACATTCGTAAGTGTGTATTAGTCTTGGGTTTAATTACCCAAGCAGCAAGCTGACGTCATTATGACGTCATTTTAAAGTCATTTTTGGTCATAGGACGTCATCAGACCAAAATTATGACGTTCTTTTAACGTCATTTTAATGACGTGCTTTTGACGTCGTTGAACGGATATTTTTAAGGGGAAGCATTTTTTGCCACTTTCACTCACTTATAAACTACAACCTTCTAGGAGGACTCACCCCCAAAATCTTAAATGAAAAAAGGCTCGAGTAATACCTTATTTTGAAGATCTCTATACCATAATTACAACTAAAAATTTTCAACTCTTTGCTCTTATCTTCGTGAATACACTTTGAAACAACCCCCTCAACTCATTTATATCTATAAAAATATATTATTCTCGACAAAATGGTGAATGCGGTTATAAATATGGGTAACATATATTAGAGCCACCGAAAAAGAGAAATAAATCTACCGTGCAAAGGCAAAAAGACTATTATTCACAAAAATACAGTTGTGAGAAAATCAATATTTTTTTGTTTTAAAAAATACATTTTGATAATAAACTGTTTTGTCAACGCGCCCTTACTTTAAACATGACCAATTTTGAGATTAGGCTCTTTTGCTTTTGCACAATAGTTATCATCCCCTTTTAAAATCAATCACAAACCAAATTGTTTTTTATATAAATATATTTAAAAATTTGTATATCCTATCTTTTCTGTATTCTAAAGAAAATCCAAATAATCTTTCTAATAAAATAAAGTAAATCTTCGTAATCACACAAGAATTATATTATGTCATCGCGTTTTTTATTACGTATAAGGCGCCGTGGCTTAGTTGGTTAAAGCGCCTGTCTAGTAAACAGGAGATCGCGAGTTCGAATCTCGCCGGGGCCTCATGTATACTTTTTTTGTTTTTTTAAATATTATAATTTTAAAGAGTTGTGCTGGTTGGTTATGCGGATTAATTTAATTAATTTTATTGATTTGGGTACACGCAAAAAGTAATAGTTTTCTCTTTAAAGCAAAATAAAGAAAAATCAAAAAAAAAAAAACATAATTATCTAAAAAACTAAAAATCGACCTTTTAGTGGCAAGTCCGCCACCGTTGTCAAGATAAAAATAAAATGTAAATACAAATTTTAAAATTAACTATTAGGTATTTAGGTTCCAAAATCTAAAATTTTAGCGTTAGCTTTAGGAAATTGTCAAACATATTTAACATTTATTGTCAAACGTAATTAGAATGTACAAATCGGCCGCAACTCCGATTTTGACCAAATGGTATACGGGGCTTTTAGGGCGCTGATCACGAATCTGAAAGAAATAGTCGGAAACGTTTCGTTTCAGGGATATCCATCATCAAAGTTGGTATTTGAACTAACCTCATTTTCATTATATTTCCCCTTCTTTTTACGCACAATTATTGATTTTAAGTTAAAGTATATATGATTTTCACCTTTAAAAACCTTATTTTTCTACGTATTTCACACTTTTTTTTTATTAAACTGCGTAACTTTACTTTTAATCGTTTTCAATTATGGTGAATGCGCCGGAACAATGATGCATAGCTTGCTGCGTTTTTAAAGGAACAATTCCCAATTCCTTGCTAAAACGTGTAAAATATATAGAAAAACGGGCATTAAAAATGTGAAAATCAGTTATTCTGGGCCACTTTAGTTTTAAATCACGAACTGTATGCAAAAAGAAGGGGAGTATATGGTAAAAATAGGGTTACTTCAAATGCCAACTTTGATGATGGATATCGGAAACAAAACGTTTCCAAATAAAAATTCTATCAGATGCGTGATCAGGGCCCCAAACCAAATTTGGTCAAAATCGGAGTTGCGGTCAGTTTCTACATAATTACCTTGATTTTTAACTTGGATGACGGATATCTCAGTGAAATCGGAGTTGCCGCAGCTTTCTAGACAATTTAAGTACCAGATTAAAAAAATATATATAACTTTTTCTGAAACACCCTGTATTTGGAATCGTTAATTTGGAATTAATTTAAATTTTGGCAACGCTGGCAACACCGATCTGTCATCAAAATGTTATTCGTATACGTTTTTACGTTTAGTAGATTACCAAAAATGAATGAAAACCGGGGTGTGTAAAAAAATTAACCAAAGAAACTATTTTTAAGGTATTTAGTGAATTTTTCTAGTGTTAAAGAAGTACAATGGGACAACATGTTTCCAGAACCGATTTCGAATGGTCGTACACCGAGGAGCCCCATGCTAGCCGTAGGAAAATAATTTTAGGTTAGAAAAGTTTGATTCTTTGCGACAATTTTAAATTTTAAATCATTATTTGGGAGACAAGTACATGGGTATTAAGTGGATTATTACTTTGATGAATGACACGGTTTGCCCGCAATAAATATAAATAAGCAGATTTAATAATTAAGACAGCTGCAAATAAATAGTTCTGTGATCTAAATTTTGTTAGATTTCAAATTTGTCATAGATAGAACCTACGTGCGATTATTAATAGTGGGTGACTGTATCATGTGAATATTCAACAACGCTGTTATCTGTATAATTATTTATTCATCAGTTACAGTATTTAGTGCCAAAAAACTTTCATATTAAAAAAGGTTTCTTTTTTCTTGAGGTTTTTGGAGCTGATTTTTACCCTGTAATTTATTTTTGCAAAAGCCCCCAGCTTTTTAGTTGTGAGACCGCCCACCAAAAGACATAATCTTCTTAAATTTCTCCTTACCAATAAAAGCACCTTACTTTTCCAGATAAACATATTGTAACAAATAATTAGTCATTAGAATTTGCTTTTTTTTAATAAATAACTCTTGCACTCTGTTTTTTCTAACATTAAACAAGTCACTAACAACTATTAAAATTACTCTGCACGAAGCCAATAAAAGAACTATTTCTTTGGGCTGAATTGGATTGAATTTTTCAGTTAAATAGTTGGTCACAAAATCTGGCTTTGAATAGTTTTTAAGATATCAGGCTTCAAATTACAGCTAAAGTATGACCCACATCAAAACACCAATGAAAACAAAAAGTATTTATCATAACTTACAGTATTTAAATTTGCATAAGAAATGTTTTTTCTGGGCTCTTTTCTATGATGGGATAAGGGCGAATTAGAAGTCCTAATGAAAAGATCCCATTATTAATTGCGGTTTTATATTCAGTGAGAAAAAAGCAGTTTTTATAGGTACCTATTGTTTTTTTTACTTATCTTTAGCTGTAAATGGTCTTCAAAGTGTCAAAAAAGGCCCACTTTTAACACTTTAAGGCGTAATATCTGAAAAATGATTCACATCCAAATTTTTTGCATGTGTCTCAAGCAAATGGTTATTTTAGGCAAAAAGGCTTCTGTCTAGGCAAATGCTTTCTGCCTGGGCCAATGACTTAAGAAAAAAAATTCTGACTGTGATATACAGAATTAGCCAAATAACAGAACACATAAGCAATGTGAGAAAAAGAGACAATCTAACATGAATACCAGCATGGAAACATTTCTGATTGGATTAGTCACATACATCCTTTTTTGTTGCTTTACTGGCCGATATCCCAGTAGTATTGGCTTAACCACTATTTAATAACATATTAGGCGTACAGTGTGTTTTGCAGACTACAGTAAGAAGCAAAAGTATGTGTAATTTGATTGGTTCGAAGAGCTATAGATGGTCATGCAAAACTGGTTATGCAAATCTTTCTACTTCCATTTGCCTAAAAATTGCTTAGGGAAATAGAATCAAATGCTAATTGACCAGTCAAATAGCATTTGTCTAGGCAATAAGCATTTAAAAATAAAAGACACTTTTGCCCAGGCAGAAAGCATTTGCCTAGACAGAAGCCATTTGCCTAAAATAACCATTTGAATGTGATACATGCATCAGACCTCGCATCAGACTAAAAGCTTCTTTGTGAAAAATTTAACTTTAATTTGAGAAAGTTTATTTTAGTTAGTTTTGTGTTGCTTTGATTGAATAATAGGTTTTTTCTGATTGTGAACTCTGTAAGTTTATTTTGTAAAATTGTAAGTGTTCTATACTTGGTGTTGTTATAAAATTACATAATATTATGTAGATGATCTTCCTAGTTTACAAAAACATATGTTTACGAGTTTCTTGTTTTTAGAAAAGTATCCACAAATCAAGAAGCTCTTCGGTTACGATCCAAATTTCAAATGGGTTGTCACAGGGATGGTGTTTACTCAATTTTTTCTTATGTATATTTTAAGAGACAGATCATGGCCAGTACTTTTGCTAGTAGCCTATTGCTTGGGAGGAGTAATCAATCATTCTTTAATGTTAGGTAAGTAAATCATCAGATACTGTGTAGTTCTTTATATAAAATTTCTATGTAAATATTTATTATTTTTTTTTTTATTTCAATAAGTACAAAAAGTTACAGAGTTGGTATTCTCCAAATAGTACTAAAGTATATATGGTTTAATAGTCCTAGTCCCTTAATTTTACTAGAATCGCCACAGGCTATGGTCTGTAAGAACACTTTTAAATTTTTCTATTTGATATCGAAAAATGTCAATGTCTTCAAAGTTTTCACTATAATTTTTAACAATGTTATTACAAAAACTTCGCTGCCCATAGTTAGTGTGATGTTGAATACAATGAAACAACTGATATTGTCTGGTACTCCTTTGAGGCACCCTAAATAAAACTTTACTCAACAGGCAATTGCATTCAATTTGCCCATGTATTAACTTATACAAAAAAATTGCTAGAGCTTTTTGCCTTCTAACTCTAAGGCTTTCGAGACCTATCAATTGAATGCGAGGATGATAAGGAATATTCTTGTATGGAAATTTTAATTTAAATAACAAAAATTTAGCAAATTTATTTTGTTCTTGCTCCAGACGCTGAACATAACAATTGTAAAAAGGACACCAAACTACACTACAATATTCTAAAACACTTCTGACTAGAGAGTTATACAAAGATTTAATGGTTATAATATCACATATACTCAAACAAGTTCATCGTAAAAATCGTAACATTCTAGTCGATGTTAAAATAATGCTATCAATATGCTTTTTAAAACTTAAATCACTACTACAAATTATGCCCAAACTATTTACATTATCTAAAACTTTACCTTAAATAATATAATTACTTTTAATAGGGTCTTTACATTTATTAAAACGCATAACTTTACATTTATTAACATTAATTTCAAAACCATTACCCTTACACCAATCGACCAAAGCATCTATATCCGCCTGAAGCGACAAACAATCATCCGCACTTTTTACGGTATAAAACAATTTCAGATCATCCGCGTACATAAGACATTTACAGTTTTTAAATTGCGACACCACACCGTTAATAAATAGTAAAAATAAGACAGGGCCCATGTGGGAACCCTGTGGTACACCCGACCTCACACTCACATTACGAGACAAAACGTTACCAATCCTAACACACTGTTCTTAATCGGCGAGGTAAGACTTGATCCATTTAATGTATTGACCTGCCACTCCCATTGCCTCCAGCTTCTGTGTAAGCAGCTGATGCCACACTCTGTCGAAAGCCTTGGTCAGGTCAGTATAAACCACATCAACCTGGAAACCCTCCTGTACTGTGTTGACGAGGTGATCGTGAAAAACCTCTAGGTTGGTTGCTGTAGATCGACCCCTAAAAATCCATGCTGTTCCGGTGCAATACTCTGCTTGAAGCAAGAAAAAAGCTCGTCGGTAATAATAGATTCAAAAACCTTCGACATTACTGGCAACAATGATATTTTACGATAGTTTTTCACGACGTTGCGTTGCCCTGATTTGTAAAGGGTACCAGCCAAGACTTCTTCCAGAAAGCCGGATCTCCCATTTAGTATTATTTTTTTGCAAATCTTATTTAAAATACCTAAATTTTAGAAAATCCGTAATAAATAATTCTTCAGTAATTAAATATGATCATCAAATATTTTTTATAACAAATAAAGGAAGATTGACCCTATGTTGACCCCTGTTAATGATTTTATGAATCTTCTTTTAATTCTTGAGTTTGTTTTATAACAAATGTATATAGGTATTGGAAGTATATTTAAGTTATTAGGTTTTTAACAGTTTTGATGTTATACCCAATTTATGTTTGTCATTTTACTTACTTCTTTTACATTCTAAACTTTGTTTTTTCATCTTTTATTTGTTATTATATGTAGTTTAGCTAATTTTATCTAGTAGCATTTAGTAGCTTATATTTATTATCTGTGATAACCTGTTATAAATATTTATATCATTGATTTTAAGCTGAAGTTATGTTTCTGTTTTTAATTGTTTATTTTTAAAATTTAGGTGCACCAAACCGTTTTATTAATAAGAATTTTGTATTCTTCAGATAAAAAAACTTCTTTCTATTCTATTCTATTCTAGTAATAGTGGTAGATCATGAGAAATATTTTTTAGAGTACTTTTGTTTTCTTTCTTGCATGTTAATCTGTAGGTTACTTGAGTGACAAGTTGCATAGCCTCTCAATTTCTAGCTCTCTAGATAAACATATTTCTAGTTTATCCATTATTTTTATATACTATCTTTACTTTGTATAATTGTTTTAGCTATTCATGAAATATCACATAACCTAGCCTTTGGACATGCAAGACCAATGCACAACAAAATATTTGGATTTTTGCCAATTTACCGATCGGTATACCAATTTCAATAAGTTTTAAAAAGTATCATTTGGAACATCATAGGGTAAGTTTTAAAATCTTGTTTAATTTAGATATTATTGATTTTATCTGATTGTTTATACAGGCTGTTACAAATTCGAGGGCCACCATTAGGATCTGGAAAACGGTAAAAGATAGAGGGTTGGTTAAATTAGGGCATAGTTGCGCATTTTTATGCTTAACAATATTCCGATTTACCAGTGGCATACCTAGAGGTATTGGGGCCCGGGGCGGAAAGCAAAGTACGGGCCCCTAGTAAGAAAAAAAAGATTTTCTTTTTTGAAGAACCATTCTACTCCGAGTTCTACTCACAAAAAAAAAGATCCTCATCTCAAAAAATAGCCCCTCCCCTTACGACATAATATGCTTTGAGGTCGGGCCACCTTTTGCTAGTTGCAAAAATTTTTACAACCAAAAATAAAAAAAAGGTCATCATTTTCCACTGACTTAACATGATATAGGTACTTTACCAAAATTGGCCCCCCTTTTTGTTATTTGCTGCTAAAAAATAACAAAAAGCCCACACCACGACGCTTCTAAACCTAATTTGTACCTTATTTTGTATGAGGACCCCATTTGGGGGCTTAGGGGCGAACCGTTCTCCCCCTTCGGTACGCTAGTGCGTTTTAAACATTTCCAGTCTTTTTGGAATTATCTGGATATACCAAAAACCGAAATTTTGCAAAACAGTTTTTATTTAGTTCTTAGTTTACTTAAAGAGATATTTTGAAATAAATGACACTTTATCATTGCCACTTTGTCCGTACTACTAAGTAAATGATGCCATTGAATTTAGGATCCGACGTTTCGTCTTTGAGCCGCCATCATCAACTTTGTTTTTTAAATATAAAAAAAGTAAATAATTAAAAAGATTATTAATAAGCAGTAATGAAAAAAAAATCATGCATAATTATCTGTGAACGGAAATTTCCACGAACTTTTGGGATAAAGTCATAATTTTTAATAGCGAATGATGGTTTTTCGGTTCGAAACGTCGCATAATTATAAGGTGTGATATGTCGTTGGATTTAGAATTGAAATACGAGTTTATTAAGGTAAAAACCAAATATTCCGCCTATTCCGCGGATCCTAAATTTAATGACATCATTTTGTAGAATGGAAAAGGTGGCGATTATAATTTATTTTAAAAATCTCTTTAGCTAGACTCAAAAAAATAAAAATTGTTTTGCAAAATTTAATTTTTTTCCGGATAAATCCGAAACAACTGTGAATTTTTAAATTTTTAAAACGAAATGTTGTTAAGCATAAAAAGTCCAAGTGTGCCCTAATTTAAACAACCTTGTATCTCTTACCAATTTCAAGATCCTAATGGTGGGCTTTGAATTTGTAATAGCCTGTATAGTCAGTTGAAATGTATACCAGCCAATAGCAAAATTCCTATTTGGCGCTATTTGATTTCCTTCTGTTAAAAAGTATACCTGAAATTAATTTCAGAATGCTATATTGTATCACCAGATGCCAATTTTAGATATAATAGCACCTGTGTATTACTCTCGGTTTAACAAGAAGTGACATATAATTTGATATTTAAAATAGAAACCTTGTATATTTTAAAATTAACTTTTTAAACTCATTCTTGACATAAAACCTTTAATATATCCATAATATGTAGAATTAAAAAGAATGCATAAAATTAGAAGGAGCCTATGTCGAACCGACAAACAAAATTTTTAATATCAACCCTATACAGTGTGTCTACGTAAGTTGGCGTCATATGGGAAACTTTTTACTATTTATTCTATGAAAAAGTTATTCTTTAGAAAAGTTTGTATGATCCAAAACCTAAAATACAATCATCAGATAGATTTCAAATTGTGCCGATCATCTACAAGGTTTGGCCAAAAATTTATTTTTTGGTGAAGAGTAAAGTACCTGTATTTTTACTAATATTGCAAATTGTTATATTGAAAAGATGTTTAAAATCAAAGATTACTCCTTAATATGCAATTTTGTTTATTTTCAAGAAAATTTATTTTTATTTTTTTCTTCGAAAATGGAGAAAATTTAGTTTGTACATTAGTGCATTGTACATTCTTGTTGTTTTAATAACAAGAAAATTAGAAAAAAATATATTTACAACTGTCCCATGACATTTACAATCATAAAATATATTGCACCAATGCACAAACTTAAATTTTCATTATTATCACTGAATATAAAAATCAGAAATTTAATTTTTTTTTGCAAATAAAGAAATTAAAAATTTAGAAGTAATTTTCAGTTCTAAACATTTTTTCTTTATAACAATTTTTGATATTAGCAAAAATACAGGTACAGGGTCATCCAACAAGGACTGAACAGGGGCTTAATTTTAACTTTCCCTGTATTTTTCAAAAAATCCAAGATAGCAGTTTGGCGTAACTTTTTATGCTCTTTTTGAAAATAGTACTTCGAAAAAAATGGACTCGAAACAAAAGAGTTACGGCATGCAACTTTGTTTTTTTAAATGGAATGCCCCACTTTTTATTTCATATTTGAAAAGAGGCTATCTTTTTACGTAAAAGCTGCTATATATTTTATTTATTTATCTTATTTAAATATGTTTATTTTTCAGAAGAAATTATCGTATTTCCAAATTTTTTCCCGCCGATATAAGGTAAAAATTACCTACCTACTAGGTAAAACCTACACCTGCTGAATATCTGTTAGTGTCATACCAGTTATGTTTCAGAAAGAAAAGTCAAGTAATTAAATTAAAGTATTTATTAAAGGGGAAATATTTATTAAAACGTTTAAAAATGATTATTTACACTAAATTATACAAAAAATACAACAAAACAGAAGTCTCAAGAATCTCGATTTATATATAATTTTAAACCGACAACAAATTGGCTATTTAACAAAAAGAAGTTTAATAAAATAAATGTCAATAATTGGGCTTCATACTGGTCACTAATAACTTAAATGTTGAATGTGTCCCCCATTATTTTCAAAACAACATTGATACGCTCTCTGAAGTCGTTCTAAACTGGCCGCTAAAATATGGTTTTCATCATTTAATCTACGAACTTCGTTTACAATTTTGTCTCTTATTTCTTCAATATTTTCGTTTCTTTGGTGGTAGGCTCTGGCGTTCTCTTGGCATTTGTAAAATAGGGTAATAATTTGTAGACGGTCCTCTAATGAGTATTTCATTTTGAGTAATTTTATTTACAAACAAATAATAAATATAGCTAGACAGTGACAAATACCCACACAGGTTATACAGGTGTAGGGTACCTACACAGGTGATAATTTAGTATTATTTTGGCGCGAAACCAAATTTGATCATTTCTTTTTAGAAAAATAGCATATTTAAATAAGATAAATAAATAAAATATATAGCAGCTTTTACGTAAAAAGATAGCCTCTTTTCAAATATGAAATAAAAAGTGGGGCATTCCATTTAAAAAACAAAGTTGCATGCCGTAACTCTTTTGTTTCGGAGTCCATTTTTTTCGAAGTACTATTTTCAAAAGAGCATAAAAAGTTACGCCAAAGTGCTATCTTGGATTTTTGAAAAATACAGGGAAAGTCAAAATTAAGCCCCTGTTCAGTCCTTGTTGGATGACCCTGTACTTTGCTCTTAAGTAAAAATTATATTTTTGGCCCGACCTCGTAGATGACTCATACAATTTAATATCTGATGACTGTATTTTAGGTTTTGGACCATGCAGAACTTTTATAAGGAATAACTTTTTTATAAAATTAATAATATAAAAGTTTCCCATATAACGCCAGCTTACCTAGACACACTGTATAAGCAATAAGTTGTTTTTCTCGAAAACCCTTCAATTTATTGGATTTGGACATCAGAAGATTTTTTTAACTAAGGATTTAAGCTATTTTAAAATACTATATTCATTCCTTTACTATACCGGGTGTTGCATCGCCGGGCGGGACATAGGAAATCCCATGTAATTTTTAATGGGGTCAATTATTGGCTCCCCTAATTATTTTAGAGAAAAATTCTATTAAAGTTTATTGAAGGGCATGTAAATCTAAATCCATGGTAAAAACTTTAGATTTTTCGGTTAACCCGTTTGCTAGTTAGATGCTAATATATTTTTAAAAATTGTTACATTATTATCGCCTCATATTTCTGACCAACAATAAAAATACCAGTTAGCGTGACATTACGTTGTCATTTTGAAATTTAGTGCTTTATTATTATCAAAAAATCGTACTAACTGGTATTTTTATTGTTTTCATAATTTGTTACAAATCCGTACTTAGTGCTCTGTCTTTCACTTTTAAAATTTTTAGTTGTTTTTATGTTGAAATTCCTTAAATTTTAGGTATTGTTTTAGTTTCATTAACTTTCATCCTTTTACTTTTTATTCAGCTAGTCTACTTACTTAAGTTCACATCATATACAGAACTTTTTATTATTAATTTTATGAGAAAAAGTTATTCTTTATAAAAAGCTCTACATGATCTAAAACCTAAAATGCAATAATTAGATATTAATTTTTTGCAGTGGTATACGAGGTCTGTCCAAAAATAAGAATTTTACTCAAGAGGAAAGTACCCTTATTTTTCATAATATCTAAAATGTTTATATGGAAAAGATGTTAGGGATTAAAATTTCCTTTTAGGTATGCAAACAAGTTTATTTTTAAGGAAAAACTCTTTTAACGTTTTTCCTGTGATAACAAGGGTTTTTAGACTTTTTGCTGTTTTTACAGTTCTTAAGCTTTCTTTACATATTAGATTTCGAAATAACTATGCACTAATGTAAAACTTTTCTCCCTTAACGCATAAAAAAATAATAAAAAAAAGTTTTTTTGAAAATCAACAAGTTTACATATTTGAATGCTATTTTTAGTCCTAAACATCATTCATATTTTTTGGCATACCTTGTATACCACTGCAAAAAATAATATCTGGTGATTGCATTTTGGGTTTTAGATCATGCAGAACTTTTTATAAAGAATAATTTTTTCGGAAATCTAATAAGAAAAATGTTTTTTATCTGGTGTGAACTTCACTATTATATCTTACAGTAAATATTTGCTTGTTTGGGATTTGTGACATTAATATTTTTCAAATATTGTTTTGAAATGAAGTACATGCTTATCTTTCTTTTGATCTTAAGTACCCTTTTATTTTTATAATAATGAGACAATATGTTTGCTTTGTATTTTTATAGCTTTGAAGAGCCTAGAAAATATGAAAGTAATTATTGGTATGTTAATTATTTATCTTAGTATTTAACCTTATATTGGGTTTATGTATAAATTTCTTATACACGAGCCAGAATTTAAAAAAATATATTTTTTTTTACATTTATTATTTATTAAAATATTTTTAAACACATTTCACATATTTCCTTATAGTTTTTTAGATTGCAAGAGTTAGAGTCTTATTTTTTCATTATACTCACAGCAACTTTAATCTTAAAGTGGTTATTTGTCTTTAAAAAATAATTTAAAAAACATTAGTGGCCTTATTAAAAAAAAGAATATGTCCAAAAACTTTTCCTAAAATTTTAAGCTATGAAAGAGAACCTTGGGAAGTTAGATTGGTGCGTGACAGGTATGGTAAATGCGGGAGAGTTGCCGCATGTTTGAAAAATGTCTGTAATTTTCGCAATTTTTAAGTCTTATATTTTAAAATAAATAAATACACAAATGCCGCTTTAAACTTTATTATATTACAAAATCAAACTTAAATAAAAAAAAACAAGCATAATAACAAAAATGTTTTTTTATTAACTTCGGCATCTCCACATAACGTTTAATTTTTATTATATTTTTTCTTAATTCGAGTCTAGAACACATGTTACATATTTCACCATACATGGTGCAACTAAGATGTAGCGATTTTAGGGATTTAAGGTACGCGCACATACGTCGTCATCGTACTGGCGGTACGGATCTGAAAAAATCGTTTAAAAAATCCCGCGAGAATATAGCAACTTTAATTAAAAATCGGGCCATTACAGTTTCATATGTGCGATACAGGCCAGGAATTGCGTTATTTGACAAGAATTTAGACCGATTTCCACCAAAGGGTTTTAACTGAGTGGTTTTATATCCCGGGTGAAAAGGCGCTAACTTTTAATATTTACCTATGGTTTAACCATAACTCGCATGTGCGTGTGTGTTTGTGTTTATTTTTCTAAAACTATTTTTTCCATTCCTTACCGTCCGTCCGATGCCGACGTATGTGCGCGTATCTTTAGGCATTGCAACCAATCCACGGATGTATATATAGCTTTTTTATGGGGGTTCTGAAGGCAAAAACATTTTGACGACCAAAAAAAAGGTCCTCTTTCCACAAATCATTGGTTTTTTCTCAAGTTCCTTTTCTTTATATAAACGCAATAAAAACATAAGAAATAAAGGATTTTTTCAATACAAATGTCCCTTGTTTCTCATGCTTAAGGGGAGGGGTTGTTCGAAACCCCCTCCCCTTATTTACGCACATGAACCAATCTATAATTTCTTTCTGATTTTCAGTTTTGTTTTGGCAAATTGCTCATCTTCGCTATTGTTTCATTGGTTTTTTTCGCTCTACTTCTACTGTTAGTGTTAACAATACATCCTACAGGGTGATTAAATTTTTTGAAAAACATTTATAATTTTTAATCGCTCCCTATGATGTTTAAAATCTTAAAAAGCTTGAAAAAAATAATTTAATATACAGGGTTTCCAGTAACTCAAAATTTGGAAAAAAACTTTATATAAACATATACAGGGTGATTCAAAAATCGATCACGAGACTTAAGAGGGAGATTCTACTTGACAAAATAAGGGTAGAGCTTTATATATATTTTTTTCAAAATGTCATTCGTTTTCGAGTTATAAGCAGTCAAAGTTCAATTTTTATTTTGGTTTTTTCTCCATATTGCATTTATTTTTTAACCAATCCAGTTGATATTTGGCACACAAATCGAGCTTTGCAGATTCTAAAATTTTAAGACAAAAGTACTTTTTTAAATTCCGCCAGAGGGCACTTTACCTAACACTTAAAATTTATTTACATCATACCTATTTTATTTTGACAGATATCGCAAAGCTAGGGGCGCCATTTTATAGACAATAAAAACATAAAACATAAGGGACTCTTTATTAAAGGCACCAATAGACATCAAAGTTTTCATCAATTTCAATGAAATTACCTACATACATACAAATAGATATATCTTATGTAATTATTAATAAATTAACACTCAAATTATGTTATAAAAGGAAAAAATCAACATTTAAGATTCAATGTTGATTTAAATTGTTTAAAGAGTAGTTGAGATTTGCTAATTGTTAAAAAAATATATTTTTTCGTAATTATGCAGAAAGGTAATTTTTCGCACAGGTGTACAACACTCCATTTAAATAGCATGCAAATTAAGTTATTCACAGATAAAAACACTATTAGATTATCAAGGTTAAAGAAGGTTAGGCATAAGTAAATATTTGTAATATATAATCGCCAGATTTTTTGTAAATATCGGGTGTTTATCATAGGTGGTTCCCCACTATTATGCAGGGTGTTTCTAAAGAAATGCGAGAAATTTTAGGAGGTGATTTTTCATCAAAAAATAAGAAAAAAATTCATATGAAGATATGTTCTAAACGTCTTAGTTTTTGAGATACAGGGTGTTAAAATTTTCAAAAACCAACAAATTTCGAAAACACTTATTTTAGTTAAAACTGTTATACTGGATATAAACCTCATTTAAATAGGTATTTATTATTTTTGCTACATAATTGTTAATTTAAAATTATAAAACCTAATTTTTAAAAGAAAAAGATCCCGCAATGCTTCTTTTATGGTCTAAAAATATGCAATTAAGTAAATTTTATTTTTTTCTATTAAACTAAGCAAGATACGGAAAAAATTAGGAGATATAAAAGCAGTATTTTTATTTGTTTAATCTAAAGAAAGTACAAAAATTTTACACACATTTACACACTCAGTTGCGTACCGTTTTTTTGTTGAAAGTATTCCTTCAGTTGCCTCTCGAGACGCCACTGTACTTACTAAATGTAATTTAGTTAGATAAATTACCCCTTAATGTCATTAATAATATTGCCAAATTGGTAAAGAATAGTTAGGATATTTAAAGAAATGGTTTTTTTTAATTTAAACACCCTGTAGTTCAAAAACTAAGACGTTTAGGACATAAATTCACATAATTTTTTTAAAATATTTTTGATGAAAAATCAGCTCCTAAATTTTCTGGCATTTGTTTAGAAACAACCTGTATAAATAAATAAATCATTAGGCTCAAAAGGGTAATTAGGAGTCAAGTACTCATGGAAAATAGATAAGATAGTAGTGGAAAAAGCCTTTCCTAAAATATTATGTATGTGATACCAATTTTTTAAACAAAATATTTGGTTTTTCTCCAGAATAAAATTAAAAGTTTATTTAACATTTTAAGAAAATTAAAACTTTTATACATTATGAAGAAACTATTCTGTTCTTACACAATATAATAAAAGTTATTATTACTTTAAAAGAAATAAAATAATTAAATATTTAATATTAAGTTACTTACGAGCAAAAAGTATCAAATCTCTTTATGTTGCCGATAGTGACTACCGAGGGGTGTCTCACTGCGGGAATAGGTGTACAAATCGTCGGAAATTTTCAGGAATTTACGGGAATTTACAGAAATAGGATTTTCAGGATTTTCTTTTTTTTTTAGAGAAATTTTTTAAAGAATTTGATAATTTTCGGGAATAAGTGTACAAAATTTTAACTCAGTGAGACACTCCCAGGGTGTCACTACGGGAATAGGTGTACAAATCGTCGGAAATTTTCAGGAATCTACGGGAATTTTCAGGAATTTACGGAAATTTATAGAAATAGGATTTTCAGGATTTTCTAGAAACATTATTTTTTTAGAGAAATTTTTCAAAAATTCGAGAATTTTCAGGAATTTCGAGAATAGGTGTACAATTATTTTAACTAGTGAGACACCCCTCGGTGAGTACAATATTTTGTGGTAAACAGCGTCTTTAAACCACTCTCTATATATTAGACACGCAACGCGGATATTATTTGTTCGTTTCGAGCGGCCAGCGGCAGGGCTTTTTCGCTCAAGAATATTGCAGCAGGCTGATTAAAAAAACGCCGTAAAAGTTCTTTTATTCTCGCATAAAGATCAAATCAGTGCTCTAACATTTTCCGCACTACGGTGGCCGCTTACGATTAGTTATTGTGGCCGAGGCTTAAGTCGTAAAAAATAAAAGCCGATAAAAGATTTTTGCATGGCTACTTGACTCAAATTTAATCATTTAAAGCTTGAATAAAAAAAATAAAAGCAGAAGTGTCAAAATGACATATCGTCATCTTAATTGTAAAACTACCTAATTCCAGTTTTTATAAAAAATGTAATTTTAATGCCATTTCTAGCCCTATTTTATAAGGCTAAAGATGGCAATGCATGTTTGATTAAAAATGGAGTTAGGTGGTTTTACAATTAGGGTGACGATATGGGTTGTCGTTGTATTCAGAATGTAGTATTTTTTCGAAATATGACAACATTTACCAGTGGTGCCATTTAAAATTTGTAAGTGACAGTCATGTCCGATTAAACCGGAAGTAATAGAAAACAACTGAGATCAACCAATGCATACTTATGTATGTCAGATATCGACATACCAAATTTCATTTTTCCATCTCAAAAGATAAAACTCTATAGGGGGAACCACCTGTGAGAAACACCCGGTATGTTTTGGGAAAACTACTTATTACAGTGTACCTTGTATTCTAGTATGCCCTAAATTTAATCCAAACTTTAGTTAATATACATATTTTATTACTAAATTTATTTTTTACTTAAAATTAGGTACTAAAATTATTTTAGTACCTAATTAAAATAGTTTATGAACCCATTTTATGATTAGAATCTGCTAATTGGCTTATAAAAAGAAAATAAAATACGCACATTTAAGTTTATTGTAGTTTTCTGTAAAAATAAACTAAGGTTATGCAGGGTGAGCAAAAAACTTTGAAACAAATATTACACAGGCACACAAAAATTATTCTGAACTGGAAGCGGGACATAGTGTTTCTTGTGAATTTTGATGCGCTGAATCCAAATCTGGCGTTCTTTTGGTCCAGCACGTCCCAGTTTTTTATAAGTTGCAAATATAACCTTCCACATGACCAAATTTTAAAGTTATATTTGCAGTTTACAAAAACTGAGACGTGTTAAACCAAAACGGGCTTCAGATTCGGATTCAGCTCATCGAAATACACAAGAAACACTCAACAGAGTCTCGGTTCCAGTTCAGAAATTTTTTTGGTGTGCCTGTGCACACGTCTCGTTTTAGTCCAGCACGTCCCAGTTTTTTGTAAATTGCAAATATAACCTCGAAAATGTGGTCAAGTGGAAGCTTATATTTGTAGTTTACCTACA